>WAAD01041402.1:54804-116800 GCA_013389945.1 Fregata magnificens | reverse complement strand
CCTTCTTCCAAGTGTGGTAGACTCTCCTTTTTTTCATGATCCNGATCCCTGTACTCGTCTTGAGTTGCCTGCCCCTTCTTCCAAGTGTGGTAGACTCTCCTTTTTTTCATGATCCCCAGCAAAATCTCCCTGTTCAGCCAGTCCGGTCATCTTCCCCGCCGGTTCGTCTTATGGCACATGGGGACGGGCTGCTCCTGTGCCTTTAAGACCTCCCTCTTGAAGAGTGCCCAGCCTTCCTGGACCCCTTTGCCCTTCAGGACTGCCTCCCAAGGGACTCTCTCAACCAGTGTCCTGAACAGGCCAAAGTCTGCCCTCCGAAAGTCCATGGTGATGTTTTTGCTGCCCCCCCTCTTGACTTTACCAAGAATCGAGATCTCTGTCATGTCATAGTCACTAAGCCCAAGGCGACTTCCGACCACCATATCTCCCACCAGTCCCTCTCTATTCGTAAACAGCAGGTCAAGCAAGGCACCTCCCCGGTAGGCTCCCTCACCAGCTGCATCAGGAAGTTATCTTCCACACACTCCAGGAACCTCCTAGACTGCTTCCTCTCTGCCGTGTTGTATTTCCAGCAGACGTCTGGCAGGTTGAAGTCCCCCATGAAAACAAGGGCCAGTGACTGTGGGACTTCTGCCAGCTGCTTGTAGAACGCTTCATCTGCCTCTTCGTCCTGGTTGGGTGGTCTATAACAGACTCCCAGCAGGATATCAGCCTCCTGGGCCTTCCCCCTCATCCTTACCCAGAAGCACTCGACCTTGTCATCACAACTATTGAGCTCTATACAGTCAAAACACTCCCTAAGATAAAGAGCCACCCCACCGCCTCTCCTTCCTTGCCTATCCCTTCTGATGAGCTTGTAGCCATCTATTGCAGCACTCCAGTCGTGAGAGTCGTCCCACCATGTTTCCGTGATGGCAACTAAGTCGTAGCCATCCTGCCGCACCCTGGCTTCCAGCTCCTCCTGTTTGTTGCCCATGCTGCGTGCATTGGCGTAGATGCACTTGAGCCGGGCTATCGATTTCACCCCCGACCTTGGCCATAGCTACCTTCACAGCATAAAATCTGCAACATCAAAATAAAAGCCAAGGTTTGCTAGAAACCAGAAGGCTGATTATTGATTTGCTTCTATTATAAGCATTTATGCTTATATCTCTGGGTCACTGGTAGCTCTGGCAAGTTCTTAGTATTATGGAACTGAATCAATAATCGCTTATTTGCCCTTTATAATTAATTCAAATTCAGATAGCAGGGTATTTTTTTTTCATTTCCATGCATCGGTTTGTTTTTTAATTTGACACTTAACAGAATTAGAATTGATCCTGCTGTGAAAAGATGCTGGTATTAGCAGCCACTGATGGTACTGAAAAACAAAAGTTGTCAATATTGCTTGTCACTCTTAACTGGGTCTAACTGGAGAATGGAACATCCTCTTCTTGCAAAATTCAACCCTGGTATTCTTTATCCATGTTGAAGTTAAAATGTTATGGAAAGGACATTCTAAAATTTATAAGCTCAAGAACTTTTATGAAAATGTCATTCATATAAGGTCTGTACCATGTTAAACCTCATAACAAAAAAGATTCCGTTAAACATTTTTCTATTTAGTTCCTCTGTTATCATAATGCAAGCTGTATTGTGTGTTTCATTTTATGTAGAGAAATATTATATATGCCAGCGTGTGTTGTGCTGCTATTGCTGTGAAAAGCATTGAATTTATACATACGTTTGACAGAATCAATCAGAGAATCACAGAGTACTTCAGGATTGAAGGGGATCTCTGGATCAGAGAAGTAGACCTCTGGACCAGAGGTCATCTGGTCCTATCCCCTCTTAAAGCAGGGCCAGGGAGATCAGGTTTCCCAGGGACTTGCCCAGGTGAGGTATCTTCAGTGATGGAGATTCCACGTTTGTGTTAATTATGTTTTGGAAATATCGTTCAGCTTTGTTTATTTGAGCCCATTAATGTGCTGAAGCAAAGTCAGATTTCCTTCAGTAACATCGTTGCAGAATGATTTGAAGATTCCAACACCTTTGTCTAAAAAAAAGAAAAAAAGAAAAAAAGAAAAATGCTCCAGAATGATTGTTCAAAGAGTTGCATGAAACTAGTGTAATTATACAGCCTGTAATACACTCCTTTCCCTGTCACACCCTGAGTGAATAGGCTGTGAGCAACCGAGTGACACATGGGCTGAAGGGAAGAAATGCTTTCCCTTTGGCTTTTGTACTGGTTGAGAGGAGGAAGAAAATAGTTCAGTCACTTCTGGTATGGTTTCTTGGTTCTTGTTAACTTCTGCTGTGGTCTGATGGAAGCAGATTAGTTTCTAGAACACAGCTGCCCTTAAACCCTTACTCTCAAGACGGTTTTCTCCCAGACATTTTTTTATGCAGAAACCCAGGAGAGGAATTAGGGCGTCCTTTCTAAGACTCTGAAGTGAACATGTGTGTGCAGCCTTGAGTCCATAAAGTCCCAAAGAACTGGGATGGTACATCTAAAGTCCAATTAATTTAATTTTATCTGCTCAAGATAGGTTTAACACTGTGAATACGCCAATTCATAATTGGGCTATGTGGCAAGTAACATTCCCATCTGTTGGGCTACAGCCTGAACGTTGGGAGCTGGACAGTGGTCTTGTCACATGTGGGCTTTTCTTTTTTCTTTTTTAATGGACCTTAGTGTGATGTTTTGCCTGGCGCTTTGAGTTAACCCGTAATATTCTACTCTCCTTGTTGCTGTTATATAGGTGTGGAACCATGACTTTACGCTACCTTCACATTCAAGGGACTAACGAAGCGGAGCACTGCTCACTACTTTTTGGGCATAAAGAAGGGAGGGCTTAAAATGAGCAGAAATCATAACTGAACTTGTATCAGGTTTCTACATGCATTTTTCATCACCTGAAAAAAATTGCCTTTGCAAACTAACTTTTTAATGAGAAAGCTTCTAGTGTTGCTAGTAGCAATGAGTAAGTGTCTAACTACCTATAGCACTTCTTGTTAGTTCATTAAAAGGCTAGCCTTCCTAATTACATTTGCATGTCTTTCCATAATTTGTACAGACCTCAATAATTAAATAGGTGATAATCTGTCAGCAGAATTGCAAAAGACTTGATCCTTAAATATGCAATCCCTCTGGCAGCATTTACAGTCGTATAATAGTATGTTGCCTTTCTTACTTGATTTTTAACTGCATATTAGATGCTGTTGCTCATATTATCTTCACAATGGTGTATTATGGAATGGATGAAGACACTTTGGGGAAGATATAGGCAATCTGTCCTCTTGCTCCCTGGTCATTCCAATGACGGATCTAATTTCTGGTTTAGTTATTTGAAACTGCCAGTGTTTTTATTTCACTAATAATTTGTTTTAAAATCTGAAATGAATGTTATTTTTCACTGTTTGAAGGCCAGTTCTCTTCATGATGCTTGGGTGGCCAAAAGACGGTGAATAAAACATGTATTAGGTACCTGCAGCGTAATTTCTAAAGGTGCAGAGGTGAAGCTGGGGAATTGTGCTCACCCTCTGAAGGTCAGAGCACAGATTGAGTTGCATGACTGGAAGTGTTCAGGACTTACAGTGCTGCTCTGAGTACATTTACCTGTTTTCTCTTTTATTTGTTCTTTCCTTCGGACAGATAGAAAAATAAGCCATCCTAATATATTTTCTTTAATCTTTTTTTACCTGGTCTTCAGTTTTAGTGTAATTTTACCTCTTCTTTAATACTCATGTGAGTTAAATGCTTTATGTCTGTATTTCATGTGGGGAAATGCCTCCAAAGGCATTCATTTAAATATGACAATTTCAGTGCATTGCGCTCTGAATAATTTGAGCAAAACTATCCATCATTAGACGAAATTTGTGCATGCTTATCAGTGCAGTGACTCACTTTCTGATCATCTGAAAAGCCTTCAGACTCTCACCCGTGAGTTATGCAGTCATCAGTGCTCAATTTCTAGCAGCATCCCCAGGTCTATGTGTGCCACCTGCTCTTGGCTCGCCAGCTCCCCTCTTAATCTTCCCTCAGAGCAACACAGGTTGATTATCTTTCTAACTCATTTCGGTTACCACTTTTAAGACTGTACTTGGAGAGCAAGGTCACAGCTTTACATCTGTATCATTATCTTCTGAAATATTTTAAAAATATGCCATTTTAGCACTATATTATGCATTCTGTCCTCAGAACAAGGAAGCTAAACTGGAACAGTGAGAAAAAAAAATGACTGCTGTGTTTCGGGTTAACGTTTGTCCCTGCTGGGACATGTCTTTGACACAGGGTCACGTGAAGGTAGTGCAAGTGGTGCAGAAAGGCGCTTTGCTGAGGTCGGAAAGAGAGATCGCAAGCTGAAAGAGTGGTTTCTGACCACCTGCCTGGGCAAAGTGATTTCATCTGGGCTTTCTACTATTGGAATTGTCTCTGCGTGGTTTGGCAACTGTTTGCAGCATCCTCTTTAAGTTATTTCAGTTTGTGCACATGTTGCGAATAAAAATAAACTAGGAGAAAATAAGGAGTATCCTCTTTTCCAGAAAAACTTGGCTGATTCCTCCATATCTCTACTCTTTTGCAAAGGGGCAACCATATGCTGTAAATAACAAACAGTAATGATAAAACAGCTAAAAAAACTTAGATAAGAACCATATATTGAAAAAAAAATACAATTATTAAGGTCTAAGTTTTCATAGTGTGCAAAACCACGTACTTTATAATTTCTACTATTCAATTTTTTTAATCACATTTCATTGAAAGTTGATTTATTCTGATGAAGGGATGTACCTGCTAATTATTACACGTCAGACTAGTTTGTGAGCTTGAGTGTTGCACTGAGTTTCATGTTAGATTGTTATGCAGTGCCACCATGATATTTAAAAAACAGTCTCCATTTTTAAAAAAGCGTAATCACTATCGGCTGTTAACTGTACTTAGCAAAGGTCTTCTGCGTGTCTCTGACAGACTTCATGAATTTTTAGGCTTGCACTCTTTTTTGCTCTCATGTGTATTGAAGTGACGATATAATTGATACATTTATGCATTTATCTGGTCAGGATCTCCTTTCTTCCAGCATCCTCAGAGCTTACCAGCATCACTAGTAGAAGAGCAGAAAGAAATTCAGCCTTTATGTTCTATACCATATTGATCAATTAACAGCAGAACCTGCCAACCAGCTAATATGACATGGAATACAGATTGTTATGTTAGATGTAGAGAGTGGGTTTGGCAGGATTTTTGAGTATAAATCAAGTGACTTATAAGCAGATGATACACAAAATACATAGCCTGCTTCAGTATTTTCCCCAGTACTCACATGGAAGTGACAATAGAGTTCCTGCTCTTCAGTTCAGGTGTTTTATAAACTTGCTTACCTTCTTGCTATCAAAATATTGGCACGAGGAATTCACATTGGGTGCCTGTGTGATGAGACTGTGGAAAGGATTACTCTTTGAATGATGCTGAGACGGTATGCAATGGAGCATAACCCTTGTTAAAGGGTTGGGTTAAAGCTAAACACAAGCTCAAAACCATTAGCTTTTAAAAACATGTTTTGCTGCTTGCATGAATGTTTTTTTTTTAACCTTGTGACTCGTCATTGTACTTCAGATATAATTCATATCAAGGTTTTGGGAATTATCATTATCTAGGCTACCCTGGCCCCTATCAGTGCCATGCCTACAATACAGACATTTTTTGTATGAGATGCCTAGACCCACTCAAAGTTATACTTCTAGAAATGGCAATAATATTAAATAGATAATATTAAAGGTAAAAATTTCTGGCATTTCCTAACATTTTTCCTCTATGACTATTGAGAGTAAGAAACTTGTATTTCAGCTTCCTTAGTGCAGTAACTGTTGGCTAAGGTGGATTTAACTACTTGACTGTGTCATGACAGATAAAGATTAGAACTGTATAAATTAAATACTAGGCACATGATTAATGTTTTTCCAGGAATCAGTAAGGCAGTTTATACTAACTAGAAGGAACAGCTAAAAAGTTGGGATTTATACATCAAATTGACTTAAGTAAGACTGGATTTTGAAACTTGCCCCACATTCAATCACCTTTTTGTTGTTATTTTCTCCTTGTTTGGTGAGACTTGCTTTACTTTACCAAGGGTCGGCTGAGTAATGTTGGTGCAGTATTCCCCATGGAAGCTCCGGCGCTGGTGTCCATTGCTCAGTGACGTTGTGTGTCCCATGTGGTCAGTCCCACCAAGGGAGTTATTGTACCAGTTGCTCTAAGTTTATATAGGTTTTTTTTCTTCCTAAAATTAGTCTAGGGCATTTCAAATACTTGGTCTCAAGGGCACAGTTGGTTCATGTGGGAGCTTTCAAAGCAAAAATGGTAGTAATGTGCCCAAATTCTGTTTTCCTTCTGTGGGAATAGGGCACTGAAAGGACTCTGTGCCTTTGAAAATGCTTTTCCTTTAGGTTCCCAATTTATTTTGATTTTGATGACTTAAATATTGCCCATGAAATATTTGACAGTTATAGTCCTTGATTGAATTATGAATAAGATGAGCTAAAAAAGCATTGTTCTTTTTTGTTTCTTTATGTCATTCAATAGCTCTGATCTGATTTTTTTAAATGTATTTACAAATTCTTCTTGGAGTTTCATGACATCATCACATCTGTAGATTTAGTAGTCTGATGCAAATGGTGATCTGATTCTGTTAAAATGGTTAGACTGCCAAAACATTAACAACGTTTTGTATTCTCCCCATCTGCTATTTGCCTGAATACATTCCAGTATTTTATTTATGTTATGGACTTTGTTTGAATTATGTTCTTTTGCTGCTTGCATGAAGGTTTTATGAAGCTTTCTTCTGGTATATCACTATTGGGAACACCTGGTCCTCCCTTCATTAAGCACCTGATACTTTTGGAAAACTTTTTGTTCATTTAAAAGAGTAGGATTTCTGTTGTCTGACATAATTTCAGCGTCGTGTCATTTGTAGTTAATTGCTTGCCCATACAAACAGAAATTAAAGGAAGCTTGGGATGAGATAAAGTTATTGGGATGAATTCATCCCTGTTGAAACTTCATTGACCTATATACATGTATATTATAAGGCAATATAGCCCTTCATTTTTCTTCATGCCTACATGTAATGAATCATTTCTTTACACCCTGGATATTTACTTCCATGTGTTTCTCCTGTGAGCTCTAACAGGAACGACTCAAAGTTCCTTGGATTTCATTTTACGAGTAGTCCCTAAAGATTATTGTTTGACAGTTGTTTTCAAAACACTAAACAGATAAAAGGTATAAGAAAACCCCTTTACCACGCAGACAAATATTTCATGGAATATGTATAGTTTGTATTCCTACTTGTAAGAATGTAAGAATGTAAGAAATCAACTTTAAATTGCTACCAGCACCAGCGTGATGTGTCTCAGAGAAGTAGCGCTTCCTGGTCTAATCAGAAATATTAACAGAAATGGTGAGGATCAGGGGTTTCATGGGTCGATATATGGGCAGAAGGGATTTTTTGCTCTTTAGTATAAAATAAGTCATCCAGTGATTCTGTTGAAAACATTTAATTTAAACACTGACACGGAGATATTGCACTGAAACCTAAACAGATGACTTCAGAATGACAGCAGTAAATGCAATTATGCTTCAACCCACAATAATCTTAAATGAGATATTTTATTAAATGGTAATAACTTTGGGGACTAAGTTGGTTTCTGCTTAGGTCTTTCAAGTAAGAGTTACTCTGTGCAACAAGATGCCTGCAATATAAAGAAGGTGAACCAAGGGATGTTTCTGAGGGCTTAAAACCATTTGAGATTTATTAATTTTCTGGATTTAGGTTAACATGGTTCCATGAATAGGCACAAGGCCTGGAGAGCAGGATTAGGAAGGTTTCCAGAGGCTCTGAACTCATGTCAAGCAAAACTGTCATGCCAAGCAGCTAAGTCAACTGAATAGGGAAAAGCCTTGAAAGTGCTTTATCACTGCATAATGTTTGTAAATTTTATTCAATTAATTTACTGCTGCAGGGCTCATGAAGCTGAAATTAAAGTTTTGTAAAGTTTTGATAAGGAAGCAGCCAAAAACAAACAAAAAAGTCTGATTAGCTCTGGATGTTTTTAAACAAGTTGGCAGGGGAACAAAATTTCAAGCAAGTGTTGCAGAAGAAGATGCATCTAGTCTTAGGATTTACTGTAATCAACTGGACAGGTAGCAGAATGCCTGCTAGCACCACGTGTGAAGAGCCTGCAGGTCTGCTTGCCATTTGCTTTCCCTTCTGCCAACGGGTGCCTCAAAGAAAAGTCACATCCCAAAGAAAAGCCTCTGGAAGCTAGTACTATCAAAAATACTTAACAAATAAACCTTTTGCTTACAAGTACTGTTATTTCTATGACAAGATTAAATGGGGTTTACTTCAGACAATAAAAAATAGTGAAAAAGAGGATGTGCCAGAAGACAGCCAGGGTACTAAAATACCAGCTTTACACAAAATATCAGTGCCTCTGTTCCAGGCTTGAAGATGACTAACTTGAATAGATGCTAGCCATGCCACTGCTTATTTGTTTCTTTTTTTTTTTGTCTTGGGAGAATCAGGGAAACCCTCAACTTCCCCAGGAGCCCTTTGGATATATCTTGGGAAGATTAGAGTCAGAGCTGCCGCTCCACTTCTCTGCTTCTTGTGGGTGAGTCAGGAGAAGTGGTGTTGCCCATTGATATCTTGCTTTTGTTCCTCATGTGAGGCCAGGATAGACTAGACTTTTGGAACCAAGCTTAAGCTGAGCCCTCCCTCCCATATGCAACATGGGTCACTGAGGTAGCAGTTTCTATTCTATTTAGGTATGTGTATTCATTATTTCATGTTTGCATTAGTGAAAAGAACAGTATTTTTGTTGTTTTCTTACATGCATTGTTAATCTCTAGATTTGAGTTGCCATTTCTCAGCATTGTTTCTTAAAACAAGATTAGCAAGGTGGATTATCCAGACAGCTTTTTCAATTCCAGTCATTGTGGAATTTATATTTTATAGGGAACTTTCTGTCAGTGTATCTACAATGAAAAGGGAAATTTCATTAAAATCAAATTTTCACATGGGAACCTATCCACTTTTGCTGAAATATTTTGATTTACTTTGGAAGAATCTAAACAAAATACTTCAATTTCAGTCAGGTCACTCTAAAAGCAAACAACTCTGTTAACAGCATCTTTTAAGGGGGTGAGTGGTATAGGTTTGATGCATCCCAGTCACGTCAAAGTTGTGGCAGATGCACTTAGACAATGCTGATCTATCTGGAAATGGGAGTTTTAACTCAGTCAAAAGCTCAGCCCACATCTGGGCAAAATGTCAACTGCCTTTTTTGGGAACAGAGCAGACTCTCGAGGGGAGAAATGCAGCATCATCCTTGCTTGAGTCTCTGCTGAGTCTATCATTGTAGTCCTGTGATTTTTAGAGAGACCTAAGGACAACAGGAGGTTACTGAAGGTGGTGACGGTGGTGTTTGCTAGTACCTTTTCTGCAGAGGGCACAGCTACCCATGTGCCCTGGGGAAACTGCTGTCCCACTGTCAGTCCTTTTGCCAGTGGTTCACTTGGCTAGTAGAAGTTTACACCAAAGTAACTCAGATCGTATCCAAATGCCAGTGAATTGCTTTCAGAACTTGGATTAGTTCCTGAAGTTACAGTAACTGTAGCAGATTAGGATCTTTCCTGCAATGCAGTTGGTCTGGAAGAACTTGAAGGCTTTGTAAGTGTAAATCGTGCCATGCGCTATTGTTATTTGACTTTGAACTCCCTGTTCATGGTTAGATGCTAAATATGTTTTGCAATCTCATTTCCATAAGTATTTGAAAAGAAGCAAGTCTTCCTTTATTAAGTAACATTTCTTTCAGAAACTCTGCTGACGTTTTTAGGATTGGAGAAAAAAATGGAGGAAAACAGCTTTCAGTGAGACTTCCTTCTGATCTTAGGATACTGGGACCGAGTGCCCAGACTTTCTGGTGAGGTTTGCGTGCCTTCCAGTGAGTCTTTTACACTGGGACAGCTGGTGACAGGCATCTGGGTTAATACTGGGATGGTTTATACAAAGTCTTGAAGGACATTTTATGAGGTTCTACTGAAACTTGCTTAATTTTTCCCATGTTCTGTACCCAGGTTCATGATTGTGAAACATAGTATATGGAGGAACATTCAGTTGCACTCAACTGTATAATTTATTTAGATTTTAGGGTTTGTGAGTAGTTCGTAAAATTTTAAAAATACAGAAAGAAACTTTGTTACCAGAAGACTGCTTCTGATATCGGGTTTTGGTTTTTTTTTTTTATAATAGCAATAATTCCCCCAGAAGGAAATATGTATGTAGTTTATGATCTTCACCATAGATGGGGTTTTAGCTACATTTTTAGGAACATACTCTCAACTTTATAGAATTTGGCAATGTTTTTTGATTCCAGTCTACATCTACAGTACAGAAGAGATAGCAGAAGTTCATTACCTTAACGGTTTGGCATGACCATACTTAGGTTTATTTGTCCATTTTAATTCTGGTTTTCCTTATTTCCTACTTCAAACCTCTATGTGGATTGTTCCAAAATAATTTAGAAGTTGGCAGATCGTTACCTTAAAACCTAAAACTGAAAGTTTTGTACAGTGTGACAGCTTATCCATTGCTCTCTGTTGTCACCGCTAAGAGCCAAATAATCTTGCAGTGCTATAAAATTGCATACTTAATATCAAGTGCTGTATTTATACGGAGCTGTACCTGAACTGAAGTTAAACATACACAATATCAAACTTTGGACAAGATTCAGATTTTTCTGTCCAAACTTTGCATGAAGAAATAAAGTAGAAGCTTGCTCTGAAGTCTCTAAAAATGTTTGGTTTGTTATTTGTGAATGTATGTGTGAATGTATAGATAGCTTCTGCACTTTAAAAACAAGCTCCAAAAGCCATATTTTTTGGGTGTTTAGAGTGATGGTGGTTTGTTTCTTACTCAAGTGACAGTAAGTTTTTTAAAAAGTAGTCATGACACATTGACTCCTTAATCACAGCACTAATTGCAGACACTTTTCCAATGTACTGTGGTCAGCCTGTTTATTTCTGTGTCAGGAAAATAAATTATGTTTCCATATAGAATTCTTTAATGATGGTAGAAAAAATAAAGCAAAAGCTCTTCTGTAGCATGCATTAAAAGCATTAGAATAATAACCTGTTACAATAAATCTATGATTGACCTAAGGTCTCTCTTCTTGAAGGGGAGAAAGCCTTGATTCGTCACCTGGGAGTAAATATATGCCACAGAAGTTGGTTATTTGGTATTATATGATATTGTTGACCCTGGCTGGACGCCAGGTGCCCACCAAAGCCGCTCTATCACTTCCTTCAACTGGACAGGGGAGAGAAAGTATAATGAAAGGCTCGTGGGTCAAGATAAGGGCAGGGAGAGATCATTCACCAATTACCATCATGGGCAAAACAGATTCAACTTGGGGAAATTAGCTTGATTTATGAACAATCCAATCAGAGTAAGGTAATGAGAAAATAAAAACTAAATCTTAAAACATCTTCCCCCCACCTCTCCCTTCATCCTGGCCTCGACTTCACTCCCGATTATTCTCTACCTCCTCCCCCTGAGCAGCACAGGGGGACGGGGAATGGGGGTTGCAGTCAGTTCATCACTCATTGTTCCTGCTGCTCCTTCCTCCTCAGGGGAAGGACTCCTCACACTCTTCCCCTGGTCCAGTGTGGGGTCCCGCCCATGGGAGACAGTCTTCCACGAATGTCTCCAACGGTCCTTCCCATGGGCTACAGTTCTTCACGAACTGCTCCAACGTGGGTCCCTTCCATGGGGTGCAGTCCTTCAGGAACAGGCTGCTTCAGCATGGGTCCCCCGCGGGGTCACAAGTCCTGCCAGCAAACCTGCTTCAGCGTGGGCTACTCTCTCCATGGGTCCACAGGTCCTGCCAGGAGCCGGCTCCAGCGTGGGCTTCCCATGGGGTCACAGCCTCCTTTGGGCATCCACCTGCTCTGGTGTGGGGTCCTCCATGGGCTGCAGGTGGATCTCTGCTCCACCATGGACCTCCATGGGCTGCAGGGGGACAGCCTGCCTCACCATGGTCTTCAGCATGAGCTGCAGGGGAATCTCTGCTCCAGCACCTGGAGCACCTCCTCCCCCTCCTTCTTCACTGACCTGCGTGTCTGCAGAGTTGTTCCTCTCACATCTTCTCACTCCTCTCTCTGGCTGCAGGTGCACAGGTTTTTTTTCCCTCTTCTTAAATATGTTATCACAGAGTTGCTACCACCATCACTGATGGGCTCGGCCTTGGCCAGCAGTGGGTCCATCTTGGAGCCGGCTGGCATTGGCTCTGTCACTCATAGGGGAGGCTTCTAGGAGCTTCTCAGAGAAGCCACCCCTGTAGCTCCCCTGCCAGCAAAACCTTGCCATGCAAACCCCATACACATATACAGTGATTCTATGAAATGAATAAAACTTTAAAAATAAAGATATTTAAAGAAGCAAATCATGAACTGTTTGAAATAGCAGGAGTCATGGGAAAGAGGGACTTGTTCTCATAAATAGTGATTTGGTCAGGACTTTAATGAGATCAATTTAAACAGAAACACTGGAATATTCCAGACATTATACTGAAAATGTTATGAGATGAAAAATTTTCTTAATGCAACATACCTGCTTTCTGATAGCAATTGTAATTTGTTTGTGTGTGATCTATGCAGTTAGTCCATTTTTAAGTCTGTCGCATTATTCCTTGTATCACAAAACGCCCATATACTGCTGCTTTTTATTATTGGGTAAGAAAACTAAAAACTGCTTCTATAAAGTCTAACCGAGAGACTTGGAAGGCATTTCTGGACTTTTAATTTGATTGTATTTGTCTATAGCATTCTGTGTGGCTTAAAAAATAAAAGCTGGGAGGAGAGGGAGTACTGTTCTTCACAATTTATCTTGAACTATGTGTCCTGGTGAACTTTAATTCAATTGGAAGAGACTGATCATATTGCTCAGGGCTCCCAAGCTCTCTGATATGCAGTTCCCCTCAGTCTTAGAGGCAGCAGTACTTTTAGACATACTTTTCCTCCAAACTTTTAAGTCTAATAGATGCAGATATGTTCAAACGGGTGTTGTCTTTGTACGGTTGCATTGGCTCTGCCTTTATCCTTTTGTTGTACAGGTACTGCAGCTCCCTCTAGCCTCTGCGCTGCTCTTGGGACTGCTTTTTGCCTGGCTCTGACCCTCAAACCACCCAGATACCTGGGGGATGTCAAAAAGCTACCGTTCATTCCAGCTGACCATTTGTGTCCCTGGTGCACTGCTCGTCAATGCTGGCCAGAGCCACTTTCACCGACAGCCGTGCTTGGAAGCATTAGTGACTGTCAGAGGTGTGGTCTGAAAATGGTTGATTTATAAGAAGATAATGGAGGTGGACATCGGCCACAGACACTGCTGATATCTTCATTTAGGCGTAAAAGCTGCAAGAACATTATTTGATGGAGGCTATGTCTTTCAAAACACACTTGCTCAATGAGGAGGTGGTCAGTCAGGCTTCCCATTTAAGAAATGTCCATCTTAGGGGAAAACAACAACATAACAAAGTAAGCAGCCAGGCTGATGATGTTTCAGGAAACTGGTCTATTGATTAATAATGGCAATTAATGCTCTAAATGCAGTAAAACTGTGCTAGGCCAAAAGCAATATTTGAGAAAGGTGTTCTTCCCAGGGATGACTGACACATGGGGTTGAGGTGTGATGCTTGTACCTGGTTGACTTACAGCTAATATTTCACCCTATTTTGTAGCTTCTGTTTAAAGCATATTGAGTTTTTAATGAGTTTTCAGAAAGTTACTGTGTTTTGCAGCCATCCTTTTCACTTACTTTGTTTTTGTAATCTACTAATATGCTCTTACAAAAAATAGCTGTCCACAGATGGTAGATAATGTGAGGGAGATATAGCTGCCTGCAAACTTTCTTCTAGAGAAATTTAACTCTGAGTTCAAGGAAGTCTGAATGAAAACAAGATAAGTCATGGTTGGGGTGTTTTTATGAGTACAGAGATCTTGCGTCTACGGGGGCGCTTGACAAGAACCAGAGAAGGCCTGTGAAGAACCAAATGTATGGCAAGACTGTTTATATCTCCATGACTACTTCTCTCCTCTGCCTGTGCAGAAATCTCTGAATTTTCAGTCTTTATTCTCCTTCTTGATTTCATGTAGCTTAATCCAGGATTGCTTATGGCAATTTACTGTCTCTTTATAGTGCAAATATTTTAGTCTCTGTTTGCTATGAGACAAGATTCCCCTACCGAATTATTTTCTTACCTCTCTGCAATCTTTGTCCTGCCTCAGGTGGGAACTAAGGGAACAGATATATTATAAATACTTTTCATGTCTGCCTGCAATATTTTTCTGTTACACTGCAGAGAAACTCAGTGTCTTGGAGTAGTAGTTTAATCTTGTAGTAGTTTATCTTGGAAAGAGGTAAGCAAAGATTAACAAAAGCTTTATTCTGAACATTATTCTGTAAGTGATCTAGATTTGCTGGCATCTACCTCAACGTTACTAGTTGCATCCTAACTAGAATAAAATCTTTGGCTTGTTTTCAAAATACATCTTTATGTCCCTGCTATGGAATCACTTACACTACTTCCTCAGAAATATTAGCCAAAAGCTTGTCCCTGAAAGGCAGCTTGGAATAAGGGTCGTCTTTGTAGGGCAATAGTGACAAGACGCTGCAGAATTTGTCTGCATACAGTCAATGAGAGAGGACTTTCAGTTCATTGCAGGAGAGAGAAAAGTGCACAGTCTTTGGTGGATCTCCCCATTACTACCTGATCTGTGAAATATATTAATTAAAATGATGAATTGGACCCCTTTCCATTTAAGAATTTGATTAAAGAAAAAAAAAGTCTGCTAAGAGCAGAGAGTAAAGCATATAGTTCTTCACAAAGCAGTGTGTGTGTGACAGCTCATCAGACACCAGTATGTCTGTACCGTGAAGGTGCCTGCGACATGCCTTCTGCAATATGTTCCTCGGAGGGATCATGCACGATGTGGAGGATGTGTGCTGTACGTCGTGCTATTACTCTAGGTAACTGGATCACGCTTAAAAGGCATAGTAATGGGCATGCCAGAAAGAAAGCTAGATTGGTAGTCAAGAGGTTAATTAGAATGGGCAAGACCAATTAAAGGGACATGAGGAAGCCTTCATAAAACTGTAATTGAGCGCTCTTCATTAAACGATCTCATTAAACAAGGCAGAGAATTTTTTGTTGTTGAAATTCTGAACCTCTCATTAAGATTGTCTAATCAGCTTTCTGAAAGAAGAATTATTACAATACCATAATTTTTGAAACCTTTTGTTTTTCTCAATATACTGCTAGGTATGTTTTATGTGGATGTGTTTTCCTTGGCCTCAAAATGGGGAAACAGAAGTTATAATATTGCTTGGGTATGAATGTCACAAGTCTATTATTTTTATTTGCCCAGCCTATGAGACAAATGAAGATTTAGCTCTTAGTTTCAGTAATTGCATCATTGTATTATGTATATTGTGTGATAATGTGGCTACACGTGCAGAATACAAATCAATACCTCAACAGCAAGTAACAGATGGATGCCTTCTGCGAGAGAACTTTGTTGTCCATTTATTGATCACAGTTAGTAGTTTATGTTAGCAGAGACATACCATAACTACTGGTGCCAAAATAAACATCAGTTTGAATAGTGGTCCAGTCAGAACAGGTTCTTGCTGGTTTACTTACTAAGTGCAGTTGTGTTGACTGCTAGACTGACTCTTTGGTTGAACTTAAACAGAGTGCAGGGACTTAGAGAGAAAAAGGCAAGGAAAATGATTAACATTACGTTTGTGTTGGTATAAAATACCTTAGATATTGTGAAGAATTAAATTATTTAAATCACAACAAATAAAGCCTGTCAGGGAAAAACTTAATTTAAAAATAGACACGGTGAAACACTGCTGATTTAAAACCAACCAAACAAGAAGTAATAGCTTTACCTAATGTGATGCCATTCATATTCACACTGTATATCGTGTCAATGATTTCTGTTGTTTTTCTTTTCTATCTCTGGATGAAAGACCCACAGAACTGCAGGAGCACACGTGGAGCAAGGACAGCAAAACTCAGTATGCACAAAATATTGTTGGCATAGAAAGTAAGCAATATGAAAGTAGAAGGAAAAGCTTCATATCTCTCCACTTGCCTTACCATGACCCTGGGTACTGTGTGCTGTAGCGGTGAATGCTCACACAGTGATAAGATTATGAATTTTTGAAGTTATTGGTGTCCTTCCAAAATCTTTTGAAGTGATTTATATGAGCGAATGTGTGACACACATCACACAGATATGTTTACGCTGTCATTTTGGCTCACTCTCTGTTTTGAGCCATGGCTCCTGCTCGCTGATTGTCCAATGTCAGTTGTCATCTGGCCTCTTGGTACAAAACCAACTTGTTCCCTCTCAGAGGAAACTCTGGCTGCTGAACACAGATATATTGACATAGTTTCCACATACCCACCGGGGCCTGCTTTCTACAGAGCAGTGTAAATATAACCAACCTGGAACAGCATGGATGCAAGCCAATATATGGCATTTGCTGCCAATTTTTCTTCTATATTGCAAAAGCAGTCTAGAGGCACCCACAGTATACCCTTACTGTAAACAGCATTGCTCTGATTAGTTATAGTAATAAAAGTCCATTTTTCTTAAACAGCCCTCCAGTGAAGTACTAATTAACTCTAAGGATTTGGGAATCCACATTGTGTAGCTTGTGTTTTCTATTACTAACATATGTAATTTATTGAAAAAATGCATGGGTGGGAGAAGAGAGAGATACAGTACATTTTAAAAGTGACAGAGAAGGTAGTAGTTTTTAGTCTCAACCAAACTCCTAGACATAAACAAGGAAGGACCCTGTAGGAAATGTGGCTTTTCCCCTCCTGTCGGTAGGAGTGCTTTGCCTGTGTTTGCTCTTGCTTTTTGCTCTTGAAGTCCAGCAGATACCATTACCCTGCAGTTGTGTCCTGGCAGCTGCACTGGCTGCATTTTGTATCATCAGAGTTTTGCCAAGATGGGAAATTACAGGGGGAAAGAAGCGGCCCAGAAGTATAGCAAATGTTTTCTTTCCTCTTTTAGCATCTATACCCATTACCTATTTTATTTAAGTACATTACTGAAGAAACTATATATATACAGACTTGCCCAGACCAGCCACATGTTCTGGAAAGCAGCTGTGGCAAATTAAAACAAAAGGCATAGCACATCAATTCTTACCCCTTCTCATGGACTTGGCTGCTCTTTTTCTGTTGAATCCTGTAGTTCCTGTAAGGATTAGGAAGGTCCCAAAGACCATTGAACCGGTGCCTTGCTTTTGTTCCCTTGCTAGTAGGGGGAGCACAGGACATCCACCTGCCACGTTGGGTGCTGTGCCATAGATCTTGCATAGAAATAATGGGAACCACTGCTCCTGGCAGCGTGCCTTTTTGGGGGAGGAGGGGGAGCAGTGCAGCATTTTTTTCTACAGAGGTGTGCCAGCAAGCTCAAAGAAAATGCAATGGTTTGTATAATTTAGCATATGGAGAAGATACCCAGAATTCAGCCTGATGTATAGATCACATCTGTGGGAGGAAAAAACCAAAGCCCAGACTCTTTGGTTTGCATCATCACTAGTTTGTATTGTGAATTTTGTTCATAGCTGGCTGAATTTGACTTTGAGATGTGATTGACATTGCACGTATTCTTTGCCCTTCTTTATCTTCTGCTGAGGAGTAAAGAAACAGCTACTCCATCCTTAAACAGATCTTGAATAGGGGAGCCAGAGGCATGCAGCACATAAAAATTGGATGGTTGTAATAAATAAAACTTGGTACTTTTCTTTTTTTCTGAATGCCCTTGCCAGACACTCTTTCCTGATACTTTGCCAGCTAATTAGCATCTTGCTATAGTAATTTTGTTTCAGGGTGATAGCAAAGCTTAATTTGTGCTGTTAATTACTCTCCATCAATTTTCCCATCTTTGAATGGACAGTATATGTATCTATATTATTACTGAACAGAAAAAAACCCTCCTAGATGAAGTGAAAAAAAAGTAGCTTGTCTTCTCTCAATAAGTTTAATGTTTTTTAAGAGAATGAGACTGGATTATGATACATTTCATTTTAAGTGTAAATGCTAATTCAAATTGCTTGTAAATTCTAGCAAAATCATAAAGGCATTATGCAACTCAGAGAATTGTTTCCAAATTAATTTCTGGAATCTTTCTAGGTGCAAGTAAAATATTTTAAAACATTAAAATGTTGACTCAGATAAAGAATTTTTATTTAGTCATTAGCCAGAAAAAAAATTCTAAAACAATGAGTTCTTTATAATATGACCTATTAATGATATCTAATGGAAATAATGGAGGAGACAGCATAATGTAGCTACGCAATGAATTCTCTGAAACAGATGAAGGTCTGAAAGCTGATGAGATGACAAGCTGGATAAAATTGCTGTATAAACACAACTCGACTATGGAGTGCAGACAACAGTTTCTTTAACTGAGGTTTTGATTTAGTGGGACTCATGCCTTATCCGTGCTTTTGCTTTCTGATGGATGCAAATGTAGCACTTTGTGAATATCCCTATTTTGTAAAGGTCCGTCTTGCTTCTTTGCTGAGGGAAAGTGAGGAGTTGGGTATAACTGGGGAATGAAGGAAGGCTGCCAAAGTGATTTTTGTTAGTAGGATTGTTACAAACCTAACAGAGGTTCCCACTGAAATGTTACCAGGATAGTTACTGAAGTCTGTTTATTTTGGGCTGCGTAGATGTGGAAGTTTGTCAGTAGCACTCAGAGGTGGGAAGCCAGCTCTTGTGCTTTCTTCTCACTGTATGTGCAAAATTGTCATCCAGCTTCAAACCTGAGGTGATGCTGATTTCTGTGAAGGGTGAAGAGTCCTGTCTATAGTTTGCTCTTGCTCAACTCATCAGCAAGCTCCCTCCTGAGGGATGAAACCACCACAGATGCCAGAGAGGCACAGGTATGGATATGTCCCCTCTCTCCCTACCTCCCATTGGTGCAAGTGCACAGGGTGCATCACCCAGGAGCGTGCTTGCTGTGTGTGCTAAGGGGAGGACCAGGCCATTCATCCATGGCCTGCCACTTTGAACACTATCACCAAGAGCTCACAGCATGGTGCGGTACCCATTCAGACTCGTGAAAGCTCCTCTCTTGATTTCAAATAGCTCTGAACCAGAACCTTAGAACAGAGGGTGCTTGTTTTTTACAGGTACACTTAGTATTGCTACCATCTGCTTCTAATTTTCTCTAACCCAGTAAAAGATATATGTAACCAGAATTGTCTATCTGTGTACATTGCAAGTACCAAAGTTAAATAAGTAACAGCACAGCAATCAAACTTGGCAAAATCCAAAGCAGGGTCTGTCAGTGGGAGCAGATTTTGCCTTCCTGATAGATGTGAGAATGGGGTAAGGGTGGCCACCACCCTTTATGTGCTTATGGTACAGCTGTTGTATTAGAGCGAGGCAAGCTATTCCTAACACTCCTTCTCTGAATTTGGCTCTGAGAAAGAGATTGTGATTGTGACAGGAAGGGTGCCACTGCCTTGATAGGTGCCAGAAGTGTCCCTGAAAGAGCTGTCTGAGTCCTGCTGACTCCCTGTGGCTGGCGGAGCTCGTGATACCTGTTCTGGGGGAAGGTGGGAAAGCCTGGGCAAGGGGATGGTGCCTCAGGGATCCTGCAGGAAGCAAACTTGGGGTGAGTGGTTGATTTAGATTGTTTTGCTATTAGTTGTCTAATTCAGCCAAAACTAGTTGAAGAAAAAGGAGCAAGTTAGACTTCAGCAGTATTTATCCTTAAGAGTGGTATAGCTATTGAATGTTGGTAAAGGATACATGATGAAATTTGCAGGTGGTAAATTCAAAGCAAAACAAAGAAGACAGTTCTCTGCATGGTATGTTGTTAATCAGTGGACATCCTTGCCACAGGACATTGTGGATATTAAAGGGTTACACAAATTTGTGAGAGTATTCTCCTGAGAAGTAATAAATGCATGAAAGCATACTTGACTTAAGAAAAGCTCTGGCTGTAAATGTTTTGAGAATAGGAGAGTACTTGGAGGCAGTGTAGTTTGTCCTCTTCATATACTCATTCCCGAGGCTTTCACTTAGCCACATTCCTCGTGGATCTATTCTTGTGGTTTTGTTGAATGCCTTGCCTGCTGCATTGCTCACAAACTTTCTTCTGTAGTTATTTGCTTCTAGTGGTGTGTATCTGTGTATCCAATGGTTTCTAGCCCTGAGCAGATGGCTGGTTTATTGGTTTGTTTTAAGTAGCATAATTTCAGAGAGTCATTTCCAGGTAAACTGTTGCAGAAACTAAAGAGTTTGGGAGACCTGCTATCAGCAAATGTTCTAAAGGAGAAAAGTAACATTAGGAGAACATGAAAGCACCAATTTTTTTTTCAGGTGCTGATTGGAAGAGGAAAGCTGGGACAGAGGGGGCTCAGGGGCTCTCGACACTCCTTTGCTTCCATAAATGCTCTTATGCAATTCTTGCTTTTAGACTTGCTGCAATCTTACCCTCAACATAAAACCAAACAAAGAGAATTTGCAAATGATAATCAAACTAGAAAATATTTTTGAAGTATTCTAAGTACTTTCAAAGATATTTTGGCCATGCCCTATCACTTAAAAATAGGCCTTAATTTCAGTCTATACTATCATAGAATTGTGTCAGAAATAGTTGCAGAAAAAACCCAGAAATTGTTACTGCCTGTGGCCAGCTGACTATTCATTTCACATTCCTCCATTCTATGGAGCGCTTATTGTAATGATATTTTATCTAATCTATCAATCATTTCCATCAATTTCACTTACGCTTATGAGTTTATATTAAATGTTTTTGGGGAGAAAGTTCTCTTTGCTTTCTATTCACATCTTGTGGTCTGAGCTATCCAAAAGGACACACCCTCTATGACTTAGCTGGAATAATTTTGAAAGCATTTCGATGGTTACTTCCCACCCTTCCTTCCCAAACAAGCTAGGTTTTCCCCAGCTTGTGGCAAACAGGCAAGACAACCACTCTCTAGTGATGATTGTCACTCCAGTCACTTGTTTTATTTGAATCATTTGCTTATTAATAATGCAACTGGATTATAATGAGTGAGCCATTCTCCTCAAAAAAAACCCCACTCACATTGTAAAAATAGAAGTAAAACTATCGTGGCAAAAATCTCTTAAAATGAAGAGAGTTTGTATCTTTTTAGTCCTCGTTATATGTTTAGGCTGGTGACTTAAGCTGACATTCAGACTGATTCATTTTACATTTTCTTCTGACACAGTGAAGGTAAAATGAATAGCACCATATATTAAAATGGTCTATGGCCAGCGGTAGAGCCAAGATCTTCAGTGATATCCTTTATAATATTGGACAAAAAACCACAACAATAATTGCTATGTCAGGCCCATGGATGTGTGTCTGAGTTATAACACATCTTTGAAAAGATAACTAGCTTTGATTTAAAGGCATCAGGCAATGGTAAAGCCTCTACATTTCAGTGTGGTGTTGCAGCGATCAAACTTCTAGCCTGAATTTGGTTAGCTTCAGCTTCCACTGATGTGAATTGTTATGAGTTTGTCAGAGGAAAAAACGAAAGAATCTCTTCCACACTGAGACTATGCACTAATTGCCTCCTTATCGTATCTTAAATAAACTAAATAGACTGTTTGAAGTAGATGCTTCCAACGTGAGTAGTCAGATTAAGATCACTGAAGCTTGCTGCGGGGAAAAGATACACACCTTGCTGGTGTGTAAGTCAGTGCTTGCCTGATAGTGACTGGAAAATACGTGTAACTTGAGTCCCATTTTGTTAGACATTTCCATGGATAAAGAATGCCCTCAAAGTTGCAAGTGTGAATTAATGGTGCCCAAGACCTGTAGAGAGGGAAAGAGCTTCCCAAACCAATGATTTTCCTATAGATTTTCTGATGCTGGAGCTATCAGCAGCTGTTTTCAGCAAAGTAGGGGATGGTCATACTGCAGGACTCAGTCTTTTGCCCCTATGAAATTGTGAGACTGAAAGACGTGTGAAAATTTTCTCCCTGGATGTTGGCCAAAGTTGATATTGCTCTCCATGGACCTCTTGTGTTATCTGCTTATTTTCAGTTTCCTAGCTGATCTAATTCCTTTTGCAGTGCTCATCCAGACCTAATCGGCTGTGCTCATAGTCTGTGCGGTGACAGTGCAGCTGAGCAGAAAAGGTAAAAACATGACTTTTGCCATCCATATGCTTAGTCCTCATATCCCTCTTGTCCCAGGAACAAATTGAGGAAGTTGCCTCATAGGCTTTCTCCAAGTCAGGGCTGACAACAGCTGTGCTGTTTCTGCAGCAGCTGTGATTTTCCCTTATGCAAGGTGAAGCCTATTTCTTTGCTACTGTGTATTTCTAGTGCAGGGTGGGTGATGCACCCTCTGTGGTCCTAGCTCACATCCTAGAGTTACACCTGCTCCCATGAGCAGATCTACTGATGTCGGTGAGAACTTGCTGCAAAAAGCAAATGGCTATTTAGCTATTGTTATCTACTTGTTTATAGTCATTATCTAATGTAGCTAACTTCGAGGGATGGCTCTTGACATCACCTTTAGCGACACTAGGTTTGATCTGTGACTGAGAAGCGGTCCACACAGTTTTGGTTTGGCCTTGGTCTTGATATAAAGAAAGAGATTTTTAGATTTCCATTTGTTGTTTGAAAAAATACTGCCAATTTGCCAGTAAATACTACTGTTCATATTGAAAGGGCAATAGGTCACAATCAGATTTTTGGATCTGTGAAAGAGCATTCTGCTTTTGAACTTTTGGGGTGTGACTGATTTGGGGGTGACAGTGATTCAATCTCAATCATCTTTCATGTGCATCATGGAATCGCTAGTAAGTTTGTTTAGTCTGTACTGGCATGAGGAAGAAGAGAAAACAATCTGCTGAAGCTGACATGAAAGGTACAAATGTCGAGGATGAATGATGTTCCCTCTCATTAACCAGTTAGCTTGAGGGAGGACAAGTAGCTGCCCCTTTTTCTTGCAGGTCCTTTTAGCGGCCCAAGTGCCCTCTCTTTGGATGGGTTAGTATACCTGTGCTTTTGGGCTGCATCACTTCCCTGCTGCCAGTTGCGTGGAAGGGAAGAAGTGGCTCTTCGCTGTTATTTCATCCAGGTAGACTGTCACTGCAAACCACTTCAGCAAAAGTCAACATCGACCTCTTAATCTATATTTTCATCCAGTTAAGTTCACTGAGTGGTATCCCGATTTTCCTGTACAAAGTGTGGAATAACGTATGTGGCATGGAAGCTGGGGCACATCTAGTGAAATCAGGTGTTTGCTGATAATGCTGCAGTGTCAATAAAGTCTGTAACTTCAGTAGATGATTGTACTCTGCTTGATCTGCACTTGCTCAGATCAGCTGTAAGTTTGTGAGACATCTTTGTTAATTGTATTTCCAACTGATATATTTAATTTATATATACTCAGTCGAGTCTTGGTTTGTGTGAATGTTTATCCCACAGGCAGTGTTAAGTATCTTCCAAGCAGATCTGTGCTCTTCATGGTGTTCCTTTCTCTATGTAGCCCACTCAAGGCTGGGTCTCAGCAAAGGAAATGCTGAAAATGCACAGTGCTTCAACAGTGTATGAGCTATTTATCTTCAGGTTTGCATTTCTGTGTCTGGTTTCTGTGGCACACAGAAAGAAAACAGATCAAAATGACAGATTCTGTAATTTCATTACCTTTGTGTTCCACATATTCTGTTTGTGCCTGTTCTCAGCAGAATAACATTGGGACCAAAACAGAGATTCCAAAAATCCTTGAAGTTTGGAACATATGGGGGGAAGAACAGTCTTGTGACAGTAGACTTTGCTTGAAAGCTAAACTGGTAATTTAATATACAGACTGCATTATGGAAACCACTCGCATTTAAAAGCATCGACAAAGCACCAGTTCTTAAACAAAAAACAAACTCTGTCTTAGATTTGCACAGACTCTCTGTTCTTGTGTTGGCAGTGAACGAGCATGGAGTCCCTATTCAAGCCCATGGTGTTTCCCAAGCCTAATTGAATTGTTTTCTTTATTTTGGGGGGAGGAGAGGGGTAAAAGATCTTTGCAGGATCAGTTCTTCATAAAAAAAAAAAAAAAAGCAGCAGCTCCTCTACCCAGATTAATGAAAAGGAACACATATTGCTGATGGGCCTGTTTTTCTCAGAGGGAGAAAACAAGGGGTAGTGTTGAAAGCTGTGAGGAGCTCACTCCCATCCAAATGTCCAATAAGATTTTAATATAACCATTTTTATCCTAGAACCATCTTTTGATGTTCCTTAGTGCTTTGCATGCTGTCTAGCTATTAGCAGCAAACTTCATATAAAGCACCTGAGAAATGATGCCAGGCCAGAATATAAACTCTGGGTTACATCCTTTTGAATGTGTTTAAATGATATACAAAGAAGATGGCTTCCAGTTCAGGTACTTAATATCATGTCTTTCTAAGCTAAAAATTGTTAATTTTACTGAGTTCTCATAAAACACAGCAGAGTACACAATGTGGTGAGGAATCCTGTAAGAAGTTTGGTGTGCTTTTAATTCTCCTTGAAATCAGGAATGGGCATTAAAGATCATGTTTTCAGCTGAGTCTGGATTTTCTTGGAGGATCAGATCCTTAAATTTGTGGTGGGATTGTTATACCCCAATTTTTTAATTTTTTACTTTGGTTTCTCTGAAAAACAAGTTAAATATAATTCATAAAATAGTATATTGTTTTATCTGTAAGAATTGAAGTGTGTATTTCTAGTTTAAAAGTGCAGATTTATATTTTAAAATTCCTAAATACATGGTAATTTTTGTGTGCTTCTTCCAAATAATTTTACAGATTAAATATAGGCCAAATAGTAAAAATCATAAATGTAACTTCAGTTTGTATAGGAACAGGTGAATGAGCTACAAAAAGAACACATGATGGTTTGCCATTTCTAACAACCTTCAAAAATAACTCTTCATGGGTCAATATTTGGTCTGATGCAAAATGTGCGATGCAGTTGATTTATCCAGCCAGTTTCACTGAAACTGAATAGCCTACATTCATTCTTAAAGCTCAGAGAAAACGTGACTGAAAATGAGGAATGAGTTAAAGGAAGAATTTGAAAGTAATCCTTCACTAGTTAGTATTAAGTCCTCTGTTTGAGTCAGGGTAAAAATTTATATTCAGATCTGTCTGAGTCATTGCAGTGAGAGCTCTGTATGTCCAGGAAAACCCTGAAATCTTTGATTGATGAGCAGTGTTGGCCAGAATGTAATTTTCCATGCACGCTGCTTTTAAATTTACAAAAAAGTAAACATTTTAGTTTTGAAAATTTTAAAGCTGAAAATAGAGGCAGCATAGTAAATGTGATCCTTATTCTGATCCTATTTCAGGTTACATTAAAGTTAACTTTAATACCAGTCCTTTGGCTGGTGACATGTTTTCAAAAGAACAGTTTATGGCCAGTGTGTTTTCCTATTTTGGTGTTTCTGAACATAGTTGTATGATATATTGCAATAAGGAAATTAGATGTTATATATTTTCAAATAAGGAAAAAAATTTATGTATTCTTCCTAATTGTGGAAAATTCCCTCTCCATGTGCCGTAGGAAAACCTAGTTCTGTTGATTATTATCTCTGTGAAAATAAATATTCGTAAAATCAGGTTGTGATTCACTTAGGATTTAGAGTGACCTACAGTCCTTTCCCTCTGTGCTCCCAGGCCTCAACCTCTTCCCACCTAAAGGATATTATCACAGTTGAAGCAGGTAGGTCACCTCTCTTCAGGAACTCCATGGCACTGTATCGCCTCAGTGGATATAGAAGTGATACAGGGATGGCCACAAAGTATCCAAAACTCTCATGAAAGTATCTGTGCTTTTAACCAGAGACTTCATCTAGAAACAGACGGGACCTCTCTTCTATCATTGTCAGTGGAAAAGCAGAGTCCAACCCTAATGCCTGGGGGATAACGAGGCCGTTGCCTGTTTGTGGAGCGTCAGCCAGGTGCAGGCAGTGCTTTCATCCTATTTTGAAGATCTAAGTGGGATTAAAATTGTCCTGTATTTCCTGAACCTTGTGTTCTGCCTTCACAAGGCAAATGAAGGCTTGGGCCTTGCTCCTTGTCTTACTTGAGTCCCTGGTTCTCTCTTCCGGGGCTGAATGAAGAGACATGCTCTGGCTCCTTGGTTCTTGTCTCAGGTTGGTCAGCTGGCCAAGCATCTCCGTGCCGTCTCCCAGACTGCATCAGACCCCCTCCTCCTTTATTCTTTTCCACTCATACCTCATATTCCGCCTACGTAAGCAGTGGAGTACTTCTCACCCACATGGGGTTTCTGTGAAGGTCAATGCTTTGCAAGACTCAGATATGCCCTCAGATATCAGAGTAACATGGACCAAGGAAGTAACGAAGAGTAATCGGTAATCTTTTATTATATGAATGTTGGTGTCCATTCCTCGTGATTCCCTACGTGTATTTTAGTTTTTTCTCTGTACACATCTTGCCTGTCTTCTTGATGCATTCCCTACACCTGCTCCTAAAGACTGCGTGCTTGTCACAAGTAGCTTGTAACGAGCAGCTGGTAACCTCGCTCCTTGTTACCGGGGCCCTGCCTCTTCCCGCACAGTGCAGACACCCAGACGGCGCTATGATCAACATCCCAGCATCAGCTTCCTTTCTCGGCTCTTTGGTCACTTTCAAAATTTACAGAATGCAGGAATCCATCTTACAGTTGTAAATAAATGTACACTCACACTGTTGTCATGTCATCGAACATGTTTCTGAGCTCACTTGCATGTGTGAATGTGTGTCAATACACACATGCACATCTTAATTTTCACTGGCATACGTACACATAAACATCCAACAGTGCTGACCTCTGTTTGTATTCCATAAAGTTCTGTGCTTGTCACCTGCACAGCAAAAAATGTGCATATGAAGATTTTTTTCCACATGCTCAGGTTTTAGTTTACTTTGTAAATTCTGTGTTCATATCTGAGCTTTTTGTTATAGTTTTATTTTGATCTCCTGGGCCACTCCACTGCAGTCCAGTTTTGATGTCTGGAATATGATATTTCTATGCATGATTCTCAATTTCATGTAGAACTCGCTAAATGTATACATTTGGGAGGTGTGGAGACTATTTAAAGATTTCTTAAGACCCCTGGAGTCTGAGTTTGGCAGCTGTTTCGTCCTCTGGCAGACTAGCCTGAATGAAGGAAAATAGAGATGAGCAGATAAACTTGAGCGAGCTCTTTGTGAACGCTGATGCTAGGATGGTTCTCCATCAGCTCCATCTATAGTCAGTGGAGGAGAGGGCATTCCTCCTCCAGAGAGGGACTCAGAACAGTTAAATCAGGCTTCAGTCATGAATGTTTTTCTCTCCATTGACTGGAGGCTGTTTAGACACATTAGCCACAGGTGATTAAATTAGCCTTGATGAGTATTCTTTCTGATGGGCTAATCTAAGAACTGAGTTTCCGTCATTACGAAAGCTGATACTCAAATGGTGTCTGTATCTTGGGCAACTTACCCTAAAGATGGGCAAATTAAGCAGCATTACGAAGTTTTTTGTAGGTCATTTTGCATTAGGGTTGTGTATTTCAGATTGGACTTTGATCCGTATTACCATAGACAGAACAGTTCAGTGAACACAGGCAAAAAGAGAAATAAGTATTAAAATAGTACGAAGATGGAAGGAAAAGAAAACAGTCTTTCTTGAATCACTGGGTTTCTGACACAAGATCTTCCATTTGTATTTTTTTTCTCATTAAAGTAGATGTGCATATAATTTTCATTTACTGATTGAAAATGGAAAGGTGGCAAAAGCAATCTGATAACTGAAGGAGATGTTCGTGGTAGGAAAACTATCTAACCCTCACAGTTGGAAAATCTTCAGCTGGCAGCTGCCCAATATCCAAATATACTGACCTTGTTTGGCCTTGTGGATTACAAGAGAGTTTGTAGGAAACCAGAGCTAGAGTACTGGGTGCTAAGGGAATGTTGAATACAAAAAGTTAAACTCATGCGATGTTATGATTGCAAGTAGAAAAAGAAATTGGAAAATGCAATACAAACTCATTCATAATAAACATATTATACGTTAATTACATCATTGAGTACTGCTGGCAATTTTTATGTTTATGCGTTATATTACTAAAGAAGGGCATGTTGTCTCCTATCATTTGAGTGGGTGGTTCCATGCAGAAGAAATATTTATATCTGCATTTTCTTTATGTGAAGATTTATCTGTTACAGGAAACATTGTAGGAAAATGAGAATGTGACTGACTCAATCTGTTTCATATCGGTTTAAAAAAACTGAAGTTGTGTTCTTTTGCTTGATATGGTGTTATGACATTCTCTCTGGTAGAGAAAAACTTTTATAATGCAATGTGGCATACCTTTCCGAGGGTGTTATGGGAACCACATGCCTAGGGGGTTCCGTTGGGGCCCTGTGATGTAGGAAACGTGCAGCCTTGCTGGGAAGCCTGGCTCTTTCGGAAAAATGAGAACGCCATGTTCTCAGACTGTCACTGCCGTAAAGCTGGTGCATCACAACGGGAAAGAGCGGGTTGATACTTGTGCAGTATTCTCAGGTAGTAGTTAATGGGAAGATTGTGTCAACTCTTGTGACTATAACATAGTATGCAAACTAGCACACATGAGAGCCTGTGAAAGGAAAACAGGTTGAAAGAACACTGCTAGTCTTCCCTGAGAGTGCTGTTGTGCCAGGTTGTCTCCTACAACAGGTAAAAGTGTCTGCCTCGTGAGCATCATATTTCTTTCCTATCCTCAAAGAGGCAGGAAAAGAGGGAACATTAAAACTGACTTGAGATAAAATATTTCAAATTGGCCAAATAAATAAATATTAACTGTTACCACTTTGGGAGTTGCAATTACTTGGTTTTAATTAGGAGTGTTCACATTAAGCACTTGTTACTTGTCATTTAAAAGAGCTTTGGAGATTGTATGGTACAAAAATATCAGAAATGTTGTTAATCAAAAGAGGGAAATACCTCTTCTGCTCTTTCCGTGTGTGTGTATGTATGTACAGGAGGATGTTTGCAATTCAGTGGCCTTAAGACTTGATCAGGCAGGTGCAGAGCACTCTAATGCTGTTTCAGCTGAGCCCTGAACTATGTGCTTGAGTTTTTGCTGAGATTACAGCAAGAGCATTCAACACTTTGCAGAATAAAGACTTTTTTTTTTTTTTTTTAGGTGTCTAGGACTATGATATAAAGCTAAATTTTTATATAATAGGATAGCCAGTACATACTGTTGGGAACAGCATAGGGGACTACATGTGGTTCATGGTCTTTATGTGAGATCCCATGAAGATCATCTGAATCTGATCCATTGGCTCTGATAAGGAATGAGATCAGTGGGATTTAACCTCTGACATACCTCTCTTCTACCGCTAAACATCTATATTCTCCCAGTTCCACAATATTCACATGACTGAATATCCCTTTTAAGCAATGACTTCATATATTTTGATTAAAAACCAGAAAGACAGGAAATGAGATGAGAGACACAGATCTCAGCTCTCACTTTGAGGAGAATGTTTCTTGTTTAAGAAAGGACTGCTTTCTTGTTTAAAATATTATGCCAAGACAAGTGATTCAGAAAGGATAACTATATGAGCAGATTTACCTAAGCAAATGCAATTCTCTCCCCGCTTCCCTCAAAAAAGTCTTTGACGCTTATGAAGACATTTAAAAAAAAAATAAAGCAGAAATGTTAATACCAGTTCAACCCACACCATTCATTTCTCATAATAGTGCATAAAATCGTCGTCAGTAATCAAGCAAATAGAGATATTAAAATTCCCTTCCATGTAAACTTCATGTTAATAAATTGAAAAAATGATTTGATTGATGGATTAACAGTATTTAGTCTTTGCAACAGTGATGTATGGGATAGTAGTAGTGAAAGTACCGGACACTTCAGGATGCAAATGGTGACACTCAGAAGGCATCTTAAGGTTTTATTTTTACATTCTAATTAATTCTACAGTAGCATCCAAAGGCCTTGAATTTGGACGGGTGCCACCCTGTGCTAGAACTGCCCAAACACACCATGTGAGATGGTCTCTGCCTGGAAGATACAATGGAAACAGCCAAGGCAAATAATGTTAAAACAAACAAAAACAAAAACAAAACAAAACAAACAAAAAAAAAAAAGAGGTGCAGGAAGGTGAAGAAACTTGCTGAAGGTAATCCAAGAACAGAGGTAATGCTGGGAAGTGAATCCAGGTTTTATAATTGTGATTCAATGCTCAGTCCATTACCATACTGCATCCGCTCTCATTCCTGCTATTTCTTCTGGGAGTTCAGTGTTTATTTTAAGAATTTTAATGTCAGCTCAAACTAAAATGAAGAACTTAGGGTCTAAGTGTAGAAAAGCTTTAAAATAATTTGATGGCTTCACTGTGGGCAATTCAAAACTTAAAACAGACACAGCAGTTCAGCTGAGGTGCTAACATTTCAGTTTAGCCCATAATAATTTGCTCAAATATGTATTACCTCAGTATATATTAGGATCTGACAGAGACAGCTGCATATAAAAAGCATCATTACAGTCAGTGGGACAAACTTTGGTTAAATTTCCTCAGCTGAGATATGCAGATTCTTCAGAATCGGAATGTTAATAGGAATGTGTGTATTTCATTTTTTCTACTATTGAAATAATTTTTTACTTTTGTATTGTAATTTACATATTGTAAAAATAAAATTATTCTGTTTTATAGCAAAATAGACAAAATGAAAAGTTGAAATGAAAACACTGATATTACTAAAAATGAATCTATGAAAAATAATGTGTAGATCTCCAATCTGTCTTAAATGCTTAAGAAAGAACAAAAATAAAAGATTGAAAAAGAAATATTTCAGAATATTTTATAAGTATTTTGAATAGCTCAGTTTTCGCATGCCAATGCTTGCAGTGATGAATTCAGAATTTGTCTACAGTGAATAACAGCTTAAAAATTCAAATGCGTGTTGCATTTCCTAGAATATTTGCAGAGAGAGATATATGTAATATTTGCACTTAGGATATATGAATAAAGCTTAAAAATTTAACTGCATATTTATCACCAATTATATTCTTTATTTACTCTTCTCCATTGTGGGAAAGTAAGTTTTCTAGTCTTTAACAGATTTTTTCAGTAAGGTTAATACACAGGAGGCCAGAATGTGAATCATTAGGCTATTTTCCTTAGAGTTTGGTACTTCTGGTATTTTTTTTCCCTAATACTGGCTAAGATAACCCCTTAAATCTGTGTTTCTCAGACATTTAGATAGTTGTGCTTATTATTAGACGTCACTGAAGACCCAGCGCTGTGGCCCCTATTGTCACTGTTAGAAGTCAGATAACAGGGTGGCTACGGACTGTCATGAGGCTCACAAATTGTTTCTGTGAGTTCCATGAAACATATGTGCAAGAAAAGGTTAAAAAATGAATCACGACCTGAATGATGATCTGTGCCCACTTTGCCAAACCAAGATATACACTCTATATCACAGAACATCTTGTTGCAGCCAGTGTGAGCCTCTCTGGGATGCAAGGTGACTTGTACATTGCAAAGGTTTCCCAGGGCACAGCGGGAAGGAATTGGGTCATAGAGGGTGGTGGCATTGTACAGAGTGGATCTGGCTTCTGAACTCTGAAGTGAAAAGGTAGGACCATAGCAAGTCTCATTTTCTCTTCTGCTGTGCTCCATTGTCTAGCCAAAGCCTGTTCTGGGTTGCTCACAGGTCTTCCTCAGGTTTGGATGCCAATCAAAGCTGAGTGTAGGCAGGGTTCCAGCACGCACCTGTAATACCAATATACCTAAATAATCTTTGTTTAATACCTTATTTTAAAATGATCTTGTATTGCTTCTTGATATGACAAATATCTGAAATATTTGTCTTAACATGTCTTTGTAGTATATGGCTTACTATGAAAAAGATTAAAATTGCCTGCATTCTTAGTTATCTTTTGAAATAATGACCTACAACCCTGTCTGACCTTATTTTCCCAAACCTAAATAATAGAACTCTTAAAAAAAACCCCAAAACTATTGTGCTGGTATTGTGCATGCAGTATTTCAGAATCAGCTTATGGAATGACTCCCATCTCTGTACTATTATAGTTGCTAGCATGCTACTCTTGAAAATGCAGCATAAAATTACATGTTAAGTACTGATTTAAATTTTTTTTGTTATTCCTGAGTATGTGAGCCTGTAGTTGAAAGATGTTATGGTTAATCTCTGAACTTAATCCTTTGAAGGAATGAAAAGTAGAAGAGATTCAGCATTATTTTGCTTGCTGATGCCAGATGACAAATACTTGAGTGTTCCTGCACAGAAACAGGCAGCCAGATATGCTTTTAGATCTTCCTTTTCTAAAAAATTGAGTGGACAGTGAATAAATTCTTTGAAGTAGCTCCACGTTTTGCTTATCAAAACATTCAGCAGAATAAAGGCATAGTACTGGAAAATCTTTAGCCTCTTTAAATTCTAGGTCAGATGCAACAGTAGTGATACTTTTTATTTAAACAAATAAATCCAGCTGCTATGTTATCTGGCAAGCAACGTTGTATAGGGCCTTCTCTTACGGTATTTTTTCACAATAAAGTACGGGTGTGGAATTCCCCTGCTGATCCTTCCCTTGTTCCTCATGTCTCCTTCCACCTCCCACAATAATGCAATAGCATGCACTACTAAAGTTACATAAAGGCTTCTAAATCCTGACCTTTAGTACTGGAGAAGAGGAGCTTATAATGGATCAAGTGCCAGACTGTCTTCAGGTACCTGGCACTATATTTACCCCAGCTCACTTGAGATGTTATTCATATTTATTTGAAATATTTGCCTAATCTCTCTGGATTTGGAATCCTATGCTTTTCTCTGGCAACTTGGGGTTTGGAAGAAATCTTTTGTTTCCAGTATGTTGTGCTATTTGTAATAACACTTGTTCTTTCACCTAGGATCTCAGGTTTGTTTCTCATACTATTGTGATATTTTGGCATATCATTTATTGTTCTTTAAAGTGGATCAGTTGGATTTGCTCCAGATCAATCTTCTCTCCTCTCAGCTTCAACTGGGAAAGGGGAACATGCTGGATAGATCAGGAATTAGCAATTTCAGAACTGAGCTCCTCCTTGGGCTTTTCCAAAGAGCTAGACAGTCTTGAACACCATCTGGTCAAAAGGTGTTGTCCTCTTCCAGGGACAGTAAATCTTTGTTACGTACAGGATGAAGTATATAACCAATGCTCTTTGAGTGGTGTTTCATGGCATATCTTCCTCCTTTCTGAAACCTGGTCTTAATTATGGTACATGGTCTGAGACTGCAGTATTACAGTCACATCTTCACACTGAAGTCACAGAAGACCTCCTCTCATGTAAGTTGGAAGTTTACCCATTTGTTTACCCAAAGAGCTCTAAATTATGGGATTAGAAAGAGATTTTGAGGATGCTGGGAGTACCACATATGCAGCAAGTATGCAGTCCCCTGCACTATATGTGACTTTTGGAGGAAGGACAGGGAAAGAATTTGGTGTAAAACTTGGATAGGACCTATTTTCATATTTTGAAGTTGAGCTTCCTTATTATTGGCATTGCAAATTATATCTGTAGGCATACTACAGACATATCACTTCAAAACTCTTCACTTTAGTTTAGAACCATTAATAAACCTCAGGGTCCAATTATGGTCTTTAGATATGTAGTCAAATGTTTCTTTCACAGGAGGAATCATTTCAGATGTTTCAGTCAGATATTCCTGACCATTATCCACGATGAGAAGTGTACAACTGCAGTTTTTAAAAAGATAAACTTCCAAAATGAGGACATACTAGGATACTCATCTCTGCTAAAAGAGAATAAGTAACCAGAAATTAGAGGGGAAAATGCTTGCCCACAATGCATATCATAAATTCTACCACATCGAATCATTGGGTGTGTATGATGGATTTGTCACAAGGTGTGGTGGATCTGCCTGTATAAGGCTAAGCTGTGCCAAAATGCCCAAACCCTATTAGAGAAAAAAAGACTGAGAGAAGAGCATCATGTGTTTACAACTGTCACACGCCACCTTTTTCAAGGGATGAATTCAGAGACACTGTTGCATAACTGTTACAGAGCTTGTTTCCAGAACTGAGCTGCTCTAGATTAAAAGAAACTTAATGAAAGTCTACCAAAGACTCGGATGAGCTCTGAGCTTTCATGAGGCACCACTGCTGTTAGGAAACAATTGTAGGCAAATAGCAAAAGGTGTCAAATGTGTTGATGGCACTGCTCAACATTTAGAATAAACTTCTCCTACTCACCATAATGTGTGTTGCCTTAGGGGTGGAATCTATCCTGTGTCATTTTGGACGTTTAAAAGGTAGATATATATTTCAAGGCAGGTTGTTTGGACACTGTGCAGTCAGAACTTCAAAAGTAAGCTGGGATGCAGTTCATCAGATTTAAACAAGACAGCAACTCTACTGATTCTAAAGGGGGGTTAGACAGCTCTCTGGGATGTGTGTCTAGAATTGGATTGCCTAATCCTAGCCTGGATTATTAGTTACTCATGCTAATTCTGTGTGAGCGTGTGACTTTCTGATGAAAAAAGCCCTGGTTAGAGGTTTTCTTGTGTCTTTGATCCGTAACACTAGCTTTGATCTACTCATGTCTTGCAGCCAGACTGTAAATACTATAAAACCAACTCATCATCTATGAAACTTCTGATGTTACATTTTTTGGCAGTTCCATGGTCTGTAGCTTGCAAACAGGCAATAAGAAGTAAAAAACAAGACAGTATTATCATTACCAAGTGTTCAGAAGCCCTGGTTTTCCTTCTAGTGATTGAATCACTGATCCAACTGGTTCATGTACGTGCTTGTGTTCACACCTTGGACATATACATTCAAGCATTGCTGTTCAGATCTATTTTTTTACCTCTGTAGTGCCTGTGCAACATAATCTGGACTCTCCACCCTATGTGGTTCACATGATAGTAAGAGCATTGGAGCTTGTTCCTACTTCAGTTTCCTCCCGTTTATTGTCTGTGTTACACTTTCTGGTTTTTTTGCCACTATTTAAATCCATCACAACTCTTTACAATTTTAATTTTCATTTGCTTTAGGTTCTCTTTTAATGCTTTTCAGGACTTGTACTGTTTTATTCTTTTACTTTATAACTTTGGTCCTGGGTTTGCCAATCTCATTCTTTAATCTCATCCTGTAGCTTCTGGCTTTTGCCCAGAAAGTACGTGGTTATGATCTCCCTGGGCATCAAAGGCTGTGGTAGAGAATTTTTGGTCTCTAGTGGGCCTACACAGTTGGCTTTTCTGTCTAGAACAAGAAAACATCATAATTAAATATCCTCTATGGCACTTAAACCCAGAGCTAAAAAGAAATGAAGAGGGGTATCCCCAGCTGCTGGATAGGTTTGCTTACAAAGGGTTACACCACATTTCCCCTCTTCAGCACTCCTAGAATCAGCTGTAAAGAAAAATAAACCTAATTAAAACCACCCTTGGTTCCAGGGCTGCTCTCTGGCACAGGATCCTTGGGACACAGGAAGTTGTGCTCTTGTCAGCTGGGCTCCAAAACCAGACAAAATGGGTCTTCAAGAGAAACTTGTCAGCATCAGAACTGTTGGTGTGTGTTTCTGTAATGATAGAGCATAACCCTTTGGAGGACCACTCACCTTTGTGTGTCTACAACGGAAATGTCAAGCAGGCCCCTATTGTCCTCAAAAAAACCCACCACAGTGAATTTCTTACTTTGTAAAGGAACATTCTTAGAGCACAGATTGGGATTACCCACTTCCCTGAAGGCTAGCAAGCAAGACTCACTGTTTCTTCATTGCACAATGTCCGAGTAGTTGACAGGGCAGCTGCCTGGAGCGCCAGTCACAGTTTTGCTGTGTGTGTCACTCTCGGTGTTTTAGGAGCAATGCTGCACTTGGCAGGGGCCGTGCTTTGGTTTTTGTTCATGTCATGGCTTTGTGAATCCCCATGGCCCCCCTGGCTGTAGTCATGGGGTCCTGGCTGGAGCCATTCACAGAATGACTCTACGTACAGGCACTGAAAGGAGAAGGGTGGGATACTTGCTTGTATCTCTTCTACTTTGAAATGTGCCATTAGTGTGTATATTTGCAACCTTTTCTCCTGTTACAGTTCCCCTGTTGAAGAGTTTGATCTTGTCTCTGAATTCTCTGGCTGAGAGCAAGGACCCCTCTCTGCTCCTTGTCTCGCTTCGTGAAGGGAGGGCGGCTTGGAGCGTGCCCTCTTCATCTACTGCTAGGATAGAAATTCTCCAGGTACCAGCACTACCCATACCCCTTGTGCGAGTCACATATGGCATCACATCTCAAAAGAACAGTTAAAGGTTAGCAGCATGCCTTTTTACCTTGGCACTTACCTTTACTTTTACAGTCCCATCCTGATACCTTCTGGGCAGGAGCCTTTGTGTGGGCATGAACCCGGCAGCCTGAGTTGTCAGTTCCCCTGTAAAATTCCCTAACTACAGTAGGAGTGTGTTTAGAGAAGAAATTGGCCAGATATAGATGATATTAGTAATCCAAACAGCTACCTAGGGTTCATTCCACTTATTTTCTGAAGATAAAAACTCTGTCTTGTGTGTCACCAAATATTCCACAGGAACGGGTAAAGAATAATTTAACTAACAAGCACTGCCAACCCAGCTGAAATTTGAAACGCTGAACCTGTGAGATGCGGTGTTTCCTAATGTTGTGTTGTGGTTCTCGTAATTGTGTCTGCACCTGCGCGTGCACGCGCACACAGACACACACGCACTTTAAATTGCCTGGCATAGGACACATACGCAGCAAATATCCGCCTGCAGGACTACTATAGTAGTATTCACTCCCCAAACTTCCTACCTGAGAGTGGGCTGTTTGCAACCTTTGCTAAACATAACAGTGTTTTAGGGAAGGAATGTGTAGGACATTTGGCTTTCCATCACATGATATACTTTGACCGTTTTTCAGAACATTTTTCATATATAGCACAATTCCTAAAATCCCATTTGTTTCCTATTTACTCTGTTGTAGAAGTTTGTTATGTACATATGGGTTTTGATTCAGATGGAATAATAAAGGGCTGGTTTAAATCATGTATTTTTTTGTAATTTTCTTGTTAATGGAAATTATCTCCTTTAAGGGGTTTCATGGCCAGCAGCAATGTCACCTTCATTTAGTGTATTTGGAGGCTAGTTCCTTGTTCAGATGCCTAGAAGGCCTCAGCACAGAAAAAATGTTGCCTAATTTTTAACAGAACTCAGAAGTCTTGCTGAGAAGTTGAAACAGGATTAGAAATCTCAGTATCTGATCCTTTGAGGACAGCTGCTTCAAAGCAGCTATGCAAAGCTGGGAAAGGGGAGTGAATGAGCAAGCTTGAATCCTTTGAAATCAGTGAGTTTGGAGAGGAAGGGGGAACACGATGAGACCTTCACTCTCCTAAAAGTTGATAGCATCCTCTTCTTTTATTAATAGGAAAAAAAAGATATTACTACTTTTCTTTTGTTTGACAAAAGCTGGAGACACTGATCTAAGTGTTATACCGTACACACACACATATGTGAAAGTGGTAGAAAAAGGCTTAAGAGTTCCATTTGTTCCTAAACATTGACAGGTTTTTTTCAGGAATACTTCAATTCCCTGTAAAACACATTCAATAACTGGACCAATAGCCATCATATATTGAACATGAAGCATTAAGAACCATTCTTTTACAAGGTTTGCCCTGTCGCTCGATGTCCTGGCAGCAGTTCATCCCGATTTCAAACTGGTTGTGGAGCTTGACCTTTTGTTTTGGCTCTCTGCATCAGATGTAGATCTGCATGCCCTGAAGAAAATTCAGACTTGGCAGGAAACTAGTCCCCTTGTCACAAAGTGTGTACCTACTCCTGTGCCTGAATTTATTTACACAGCCACTATTTGCAAAGAACTGTGCAGTTAGCCTCCAGTTTCTTCTCTCCTGGTAGTGATATTTCGTTTTTTCTTTTCTTTTTTTTTTAACTCAAGCTTCACGTTTTTGTTGGTAAACATGAATGTTTTCATGATATATTTCCTTATGCTTCTCTTCTGAAAACATCTTATAGGCTCACCTGATCCATTTCTCATTTTGCTATTAGAGTGAGCTATAGTTACATAAAAAAGTGTGGGCTTCAATCTCTCCAGGTGACCATTTTCTCATCAAGATATCTTTTCAAAGGTCTCAGCATAGCACACCTTAGATGTCTAGGGACTCAGTCAGTGTTAACCATGCAGTGCTGTGTTTATATGAGCTCCTAAATGCAAGGGAAACTTTTTCAAACTTAAACCAAATATAATTTTGAAGTTTTTATTTGGGGACTTCATTGAATTACTGTATGGAGCCAGTAAAACTCAATGTGGAGGAACAGCTCTTGCCAGCTCAGCCTGAGAATCCCAGTAAACAGGCATATGCCCTTCCTGCGTACATGGTATTGGGTTTTTAATTGCATTTAGTGTAAAGGTAGTCAGAGCTTGCTAATAGATTTAGGAAAAATAATTATTAAAAAGAAAACTCAATCTTGAGTCAAAAGTTCATTGGTTTTGAGAGGATTGTAAAAATATTTCAGGGGAGGCCTTAAATTCTTGAGTGGATTGCTATTTATCTATGGTCATGCACATGCTAAATAATGATATTAAATAAATTACTCTCCTGTTGTGTTTTATAATAAAGCAAAGCCTTCCAGCTATATAAACAACACTTTATTTTTCCAGCATTATGGAATAAAGCGGGGGAGAGGTGCTCTTGTGGGTTGACTATCTGAGGTTCATGACTGAACAGCAATTTCCAAAGCTGAGCCTAACTGTGATGATAAGTTATGCCTTTTGCTATGCTCACTCATGTAAATTAAGGCAACTTTTGAACAACCTGTGCACATTAAATTTCATATTTGGTAAATCTTATGTATTTCCCATCATGTTGGATAGAACTGCCAAAGTTTTAAAAAAGCAATTTATTTTGCTGTCTTTGAAGTACCTGATGCATTAGTAACCTTGCCACCTTTGAAATTAAACAGGGTTTTGTCTGCAGTTTAAGCACTCTGAAGTGTCTTTTATTTTTAAGTCTCATATGAGTATTGGAAATGCCTTCAGCTCTCCTGCAAATGGGTTTTGTTTAAGGATTGCTGTTGTCTCTAAATGGGTCTTGGCATTTTTAGTCAGTTTGTGCTGAAGTAATTATTTTTGCTAATTGAATTTACAGGGGAATGACTTGGGACAGGGAGCAAACAACATCACATAGTCATGGGCACTTTAGGTTTGAGAAGGTCATCCAAAATACGGGATAGCAGCCTTTGTATTTCAGCTTATAAATATCTCAATATATGAGTAGTTTTAATGTCTGTGATCCAAAGGCTTCATTACTTCCTCAAAGCAAAAGTGAAATATGCACTTTACATGTGTAAAGCTTGCAACAGAAGTGTCCTAAGTCATGTTTGCCAAAGCACATTGGGTTTGGTACACTGCTTGTTATCATTAACTGCTCAAGTACCACATTGGTGAGTGCAAACACTGGAAAGATAGATATGCTGTCAGAGCCTTCTGATTACCTGAGCTTTTTCACCACAAAATCAGAGCAATGGAAGGAAAGATGGCTTTGAGCCAGACCTGCAGGTCTCAGACGCTTGCAACAACAGTAGATGTTCACGCATGCTAGGAAGATAGAAATGTCCCAGTCTTTTCCCTCTCAGTCCCTCACTGACTATAGCTTAGAGCAGTGTAAAAAGTGCCTTACTGTAACTCCTTTCGTACGGATCATCACCAGACATGGCATTAAATAAGTTTCAAGCTAAATCAACCATTTAATTCCTTCAAAGAGTCTTCAAAACATACTAATTTCTGCTGAACTGTATTGATAGAAGAAACTAAGGAAAGAAGGGAGCTGACTAATTGCATAGCAATTGAGCAGTGAGATAGCAAAGCTTTGGGAGAAGATGAAGTTAACAAGAGAAACTGAGCTAAGTCTTAGAGAGCACTCACTCACTAAGTTGAGATAGTCGTGTTCAATGCAGATCTGTTGCCAAGAAAGGAAACCAAACTAGGTTTTATTGAGACTGGCAAAATAAGTAATATTTGAAAATACCATAAGGATAACATTAGTCACTTGGTATTGGACAAGGTGAACTATGAGGTTAATCTAGTATGGAAAATCCCGTTGATAATGTTGGCATGTGCCCCACAAAATCAGCTGCTTGGGGAACAAGGGAAGCACAGCTCTGTTTACTTTAGTGTGTGACACAAGAAACCCGGAGCAGTCAAAAAATCTGATTACTGAAAGATAGTACGCAACCGGATAGCAGGTATTCACTGAAATAACATGTGCTTGACAAAGGACCTCCCTAATTTCCCTGTATAATGGCTGGATTTGTACCGTGGTGTATGCATCACTAAATTTCCTAAAACTGCAAAGCAATCTGATCAGCTCTGTTGGGGAGTTTCTAAGTGTTGCAGATTGTAAAGTACTGATACTTAGAAACTGCCAGAAAAGAACACGAAAGAGAAAGCCACAGAATCCCTTTAAAATACGCCAGACAAATCAAGCAAGGACAAAAATCAGATGGCAGAAATTGCATTTATTTTTGTGAACAGGCAAAAATGATATTTTGCTGTAAGCAAAATGACGCTTTGCCACCACTTAGCACCGTTATTGCTGCACTAACATTCCCTGAGCAAACTCTCTTTGTCAGTGTATTTCTGTTAATTTGACAGCCTCCAGTAACATTCACATCTCTCTTGGGATGTTAATATGTCCTGGGCTGAAATGAATAGAGTGTGTAAGCATGGTTTATAGCTCATTTTAAAATAATTTTCTTCTTCAGAAGATTAAAAAAAACCCAATGCATGGTTTGAACTCTCCACTACGCAGGTGATGGGGAATGGAATAAACACAAACAAAAATTGATCAGCATCCATGCAGCATGCTGTGGCACAATGTCTGGGCCTGGGAGAGCCGTATTAATTTGACTGTAGTGCCCTGTGAAAGGAACAGCATTTCTGCAGAGTAAGCCTCCATGTAGAGTCAGGTGAAGTGTGCCTAGAGCTGTGGCACAGTGTATCTGCCGCCTACNTGGGGGGGGGGGGGGGGGGGGGGGCAGGGAGTGTCTAAGTCACTTTGAAAATGTCAGTCCTTTGAAACTATCAGGGCTAAAGAAGTGGACAAGTCATTGTGCTCTTAAGGAAGACATTACAATCAGTGTTTTTTTGTCTTCCGTCTGATAATCACAGTCTTGCTCTTTCGTTAGATTTCCACATTCCCATGAAAATGAAGTTAGGATGTGCACAGAAATACTGCTGTTCATTTTGTATTCTTTCCAGTGTACTTTTCATCCACACATCATGGAGCAGAAAATGAGAGTCTTGCACTACCCCAATTCTCACAGGGGATCATTAGGATTCCCTACCGTTGTCTAATCATGCGCTGTCCTGTTGATGGGTAGTCAATGGATAGGGTAATTGTGTTTTGTGCAGCAGATCTCGCTTGAGTACAGCAGTGTGTTGGTTTTAGTTACAAGAAACTGGTATGGATTTTAAGCTCTTAAATGAACAACAGATTTTTCTGTGCTTCACGAAGTATAAGCACAAATTATGGAGGGATTAAGTAATGGAAAAAGGAACCTTTAAAATATATATATTTGCAGATGGGCTTTTGTATGGCAGAAGTATATCAAATGCATGCCAAATCAGCTGAGTTTTTAATTTTTATAATGCTGGAAGGAGTTTACAAATGAGACCGCTGGTCCAATAGAGGGCCTGCCTTAGCAGCTAGAGCGTGTCTGTCGTAACACCCTGGGCTCGTGAGAGGTGAAGTTCCTGCTGTGAGCCAGGGAGCTGCAAGGGCTGAGCACCACCAGAGAGAGCTAATGAGCGGTGTGGAAGGAAGAAGTTTTCTTTGAGCTCTTTCTTTATTGTGTATACTTTATGCTCTGAGTTGCAGTCATTAGCCCATTGGGGGTGAAGGGAATAAGACTGCGACTGAAGCCATGCTAGTTACCCAAGCCTCTTTGGTCTTGGTAATACCGCAGAGGGTTTTCTGCAGACTGAGGGAGTGCAGGATGCTGCAGTCTAATTGCCAGGTATATGTTAGGAAAAGAATCCCTCCACATCAGGACCATTACCGTAAGCATCACAGTGCCTCATGGGCATAGGCTAAACCTTATTTATAAAATACAACATTTTAGCCACAAAGCTATAGACAGGCTGGGTTGAGGGAAGGCTCACTTATTTCACAGAAGTAGCCAATTCGCTGACCTCATCAGCTTCATTTCCTAAGGTCTAGCTCATCAGTCCTGAAAGTGTTTCTGCCTTCAAGGGTTTCTGCAGAGGGGGCCGTGCTCTCTGTCCCAGGCAGCCGGTGGGGTCTCCTGCTGGGGGACACGCTGGGGTGTCTGGCCAGGTTTGGCTTTTGCTTTCTTGCCACCTCCATGGGGTACGCTGATCTATTTTGAAGCTAGTGATATTATTATGCTGAATTAAATTAAACCAGCAACCTTCATGAGGATGTGGGAATGTCTCTCCAGTGCTGCAGGGCAATATTGATTAGCCCCAGTGCAAATCTAAGAGTCGCAGCACTGGAAAGGTTACTTAATATTATTTTGTGGCAGCACATGTTTCGCAAACTGCTGTGTTGAAGGTCAGCCATTTGTGCATACCGCTTTTGCCAGTTTTCTTGTTTGCCTTCATCTCACAGCCAGGCTGGCCATGGTTATTTCCTTACAGTAATTTTTGAGGTTGCATTTGAGATGAAGGCAAGAAGTAGGGCAGATTATCAGTAACAGTTGATCAGGTTGTTATGATGAGACATTAGCTAGAGATAGGAGAAAAGTGAGAAGACAATGCATTCACTTGCCTGGCTGATAATGACGTGGCAGTTTCTGTTTGTGCACATATATTGCCAGTAAGTCAGTGTGTTGAGAACCACTAATAGGAAGCTTATAAAGCCTGCAAGGCTGTTCTGGCTTCTGTTTTATACAGATGCGCCACAGTATGAAATCGTGAAATTTGTGATTAGCAAGTTTTGCTTCCTCTTATTTTAATGTACTTTGTATACTGATGTGTTCTGTTATAAAACTCCATTTTCAGTGACCCATACATTTTCTTTTAATGTGCAGCGACTTTCTCAGACAAGGCAGGCACAAATTTTTTTTTTCAATTGTTTCAGCAGAAGCAGGGAAAAGGAGTGTATGATGATGGATTTTGTATACAGAGGTACAGCAGAAAATTATCAGAAATAATACTTAAATAAGAGCTGTGTGACATACATAAATCCTTTGTTTTATCATTTTTCCTACTTTTCTTTCTTGTGTAAATGTTATTTTCCTTTTCCCTAGTCCCTTTTTAAAGATTGGGAAATTCATATTAAAAGATGTATGTGAGCACAGTCTGATCTTTACTGCCCAGGCAAAATCATCGTTACATCCAAATGCAGAATTTCTTCAGTCTACTGACTCTCCTGACCAAAAGTGTTTTAGTAACGATTGGGAGGAACTATAAAGGTCCAGTAAGATTAAGAGGTTTTGGGGTTTTTTTTGTAAATGTAATAACTGAATAAACAGGTCCCAAGAAAAGTGTGTTTGAAACTGAAACCAAATCCCCAATTTGGCCATTAAAGTTGACTTCATAATTCATCAGTGAAGTTATTTTTACAGCTATAAGGCAAAAATGTAGTGAATCATCAGTGATTGTTAAACATGGAGGTAAAAGCAGGGTACTCATGCTTTATGAGAAGGTAGAGGAGCAACACAAGAGATTTGTAAATATTATTTCATATTTTTATTCCTTGATAGAGCTGCTGAGGGGTTATGGCATTACTGTCTCACTTTGTATTAGAAAATATAGTCATATATGCCAAATAGAAATGGTTCCACGTTGTTCATCGTGACATTTTCAAGACATTCCCCAAGCCTCTGTTCCATTCACCACTCTCTTATTTCCTGCAGATAGCTTTGCTGATACTTAGTGAGTCATCATCCGATTTCTGAATTTAAGAAAAATAAATGTCCTTTGGATGTGAATGGGGCTTTTCCCACCAAGAGAACTTTGAGGTTTGCAGATTTGTCACAAGTTGCACATGTTTTATCTTCACAATATGGCTTTACATGTTATAAGCATGAAGAATGCGGTCTATTACTACCTCTTAACAGATAGCAAGACCAACCTGTTAACAGGGATGGATGTGTATTTGAGGTAGCCAGCATGCTGATTACTGCTTCCTCAATTTGGGAATTCCAGCTTGTTCATCAAACATGAACTACCAAAATCAACAACAGTTTGGCATTTAACATTTTCATATTACCATCTTCACTGTTACTGATATGGGGTTTTAAGTTGCATTTTACATGACTAGTTGCAAACAAGAGTTGGTTTTCAGTGTAAGAACAGCTGGTAACAGCAGATTGGGAATGCGGGAAAGCACAGATTAATTGCCCAGGCCTATCAGTTGTACACCAGAGGGATATAGGAATTAAAATGTCAGTTTTGGAGGGGGGGTGATCAATGTGATTTTGAAGTCTGTCTCCGTCTCACTTCAGGTGACAAAATATTCCTGACATCAGCATTGGGAAAGACACTTGTATGATGTCACCTGTGAATTGGTTGGAGACTTCCTTGTGTGGAGAACCTTTCGATATATCATCAGCTGAAATTCTCATTAGACACGTAGGAGAACTGCAGTATTGTTGATACAAACTCACCAAGACTCAGCATTTCATAGCATGGACAAGAAAATGGAAATCTCAGTAGTAGACTCATATTGCAGGAAGGTAACTAAAGGGTGCCAAGCCCACCTCACTCCAAAGGTAAAGGTTTTAAGGTCAGCTCTTATACACCCCAGTGCAGAAGCTTAAGTTTGCACCAAGTGGCCATCCACTGACTGGAAAAATATAAGTGAAAGTGTGAAGTGTTGGGCTTGGCATAATGTTATGTCAGATATCCATATCTGTAATTTAAGATCTTACTACATTGGGAAATGAAGTTAAACAAAAAGACTCCAGAAAAATCTCCAGCCTTTTCAAACTGACTGTTGCCTAGGCTAAATCAATTGCATATTATATATGTAGAATTAAATATCTAAAAAATAATTAAAAAGCAGCTATTCTTTTATTTCCCTGCTAAATGTTATAGTCAATATTTGTTCCTTCTGTAAGTAAAATTACAAATATATAAACTTGCACCAGGATATGTGTCCTGCTGGAGCTATATATTCACTAGAAGCACAGGGATCAGCTGAGGTAGGGATCACCCTATTCCATGCATATCATTGAATATTCCTTGTAGATGATAGATGTTTGACTGACATTATCGACTTGAGTGTAATTCCATTGAAAACCTTATACCTTGCATAAGTTTATCTACATGAGATCTTTGACGTGATGTAAAAGATTCTCATGAATTTCACTAACTGATGGAGCCATTCAGCTGCTAAAGGAAGACAACTCCTAGCAGTTAATTATACACAGCTAGCTGTAATATTAAAATTGAGGGCAGTGTCTTGGTGCCTGTTCTGCTTCATGCTCTGTGATACCAACACTAATGGTAAAATAAAGTAGGGTATCTGCTGGCCAAAATAAACCATCCTTGTGATTATCCATTTTAATGAAACTTAGTAAATTTTTGAAATTATTGAAAAAGCTGATGTGGTTGAAAGACTGGTTCAAAGAAATAGCTGATTTCTTTCAGTGGACAGAAGGCAGGAAAAACTTCCAGACATCTCCAGTTACCTCCTTGGGGAGGATAGTGCTTTTGATTCCTGCACAGCAAAAGGAGACAAAAACATGTCTAGGCTTTATAAAAGGAATCCCTGAGTAACTATGTCAGTAGATTGGATTGGATTCAATATCCCAGAAAAGTATTGGTCAAAGGTCTGCTGCTCTCAAAAGACCAGAACGATTTAATTAGAGGTGAATCTGCCCTTTGCCCAGATTGAGGTGGATGCTGAGGTCATGGGTGCTTGTACATAAACAGCCCAGGAGGAGCAAGGAAGAGGGGCAGTCACGGGTGACTTGCCTCAGGTCAGAATATGATGAAACTTTATCAGATCGAGTCTGCTGTTTCTCAAGATGTCAGTCAAAAGGCCTGCCCCTTGCAGGAGACTCTTTTGTGAGTCACAATGGCCATAAGCACAACCGGCTCCTCAAGGAGTGGTGCTCAGGCTGGAGAGATGTCCTGAAACACCTTATGCACAACTGTGGATAAATGACCTAATGTACTAATTTTGCACATATAATACAAATCTGAAAATCAAAGCAGGACAAAACCACAAACATGTATAAAGACTTGGTTGTATCAGTATCCTCGTACGCGGAGTCCAAAAAAAGAAAGCGGCCTTTGTTCAGCATATTGCCAGCTTCTCTGTTAGGTCCTAAAATATTTGTACCAGTAAAATTTCTCCAGATGTCGGTAGGGATTTCTGCATGAGCAAGGACTGTAAGATATGGTTCTACTAATGTCTGTACTTTTTGAGGTGTGTCAGTGCTTCATTCTGTGGGGATTTGTACTGATGGTAGCTCTCCATAAGCCAGCTGAAGTATGTACCCTTAAGAATTTATGTTGGTTGTAAAATTTCTTGACTGAAATGCAGTATTTCCTGTGAATTATTAGTGTAAGCCTTCCTAAGTTTCTTGACTTACGTTTCCTAAATTCATGGCAAAAATGCTGTACTTTTTAGGCATCTATTTCCAAGGTCAGCATGGAGTTCTGTCTCAATTCATATATAAGAAAGAAAAATAATAATTGCAAGAAAGTGTTGCTTTCCATTGGCTTTTCCATATATCTACTTCTTATTTTTACTTCATTTACAGCATAAGATTTCAGGGCATGAAGCTAAAGTGGACCTTTGTATCAGCAAGTCTCATTTGTGTATAGCAATTCCTTAACTATCACTTAACTTCTCCTTTATTGTGCTCCTTAGTTTATAAGGAGTGCTTTCAGTAAGACAGCTAAACTCAATATGAATGTGCTTGGAGATTAAAAACCTGCCTGTTAATTTGTTCCCAGCTCCTCACATTTACTGTTAAAAATGTATATCATGTAGGAGTCTGAATGCACCTGGTTTTGGCTTCTAGGTGCTGGTTCTTGCTGCCTACCACGAGCGTGAAGCCATACAAGAACTTTGGCTATAGCGAGGAAAAAACTGTAAATATGATTTGAATGCTAATTGTGCTTTAGTATTTTTAAGACATCTTGCTATAGGCCTTATTAGTCTTTTATGTTGTTGCATTTCTGAGCTGGTATGACCTGAACAGAGAGAATGAAATCATAATTTCCCTTCTGCTGGGGGCAAATATAATTTATTCTTCTTATTATTGGAGTCTCTTAACAGGAATTAAGGCTCGTTGCTTTAAAGACACATGCATTTAATAACAGGGATTTGATGTGTTCTGATCTCAGTGCCCATACATAGTCTCCTACAGATCAGAAGCAGTGCACAGCTGCAGATATTTGTGCACATGAAGTGCCTTACAGGACCACTGCCGAACTGCATATATTTTACATGCTTTCCTTCTGATATGGATCTAAAGCTGCCAACAACAGCGTGGGAGCAGCAAAAATGAAAAGGAAGGGAAGGAATGTTTCCAATAAAAGTCTGCCTCCCTTGCATAGTCTAAGTGTCAGTAAGCATTCCAGCTTTGAGGGCTTTCAGTTGGCATTGAATGCAAAAATATTTCAAAGTGGGGAGAAAAAGACAAATATAAAGAGGGGGAGGAAAGGACTGCGGCACCACTGGACTTCATTCAAATTTGCAGCCAAGACTGTGAAGAGGGAAGTGATGACAACTGCGGAGTTATAAGTGCGTAAGAGCAAAGTTTCCCACATGTGTTGTCATCCGTATCACGGTTTGGGGTGCTTGGTAATGGAGGCTTGGGCTCCAGCCAGTAGGGAGGCAAGGCCAACCACAAAGTTCAGATCTGGATCCAGACTTCTGCATGTTTGGGAATAGTTAGCCCTCTGGTTTGAGATTTTACTCATCTTAACTATGCTCAAAAATAAGTAAGAAACTTAAACAAAGATGATTTTCAAGTTGCAGCTGTAATACTACAAGCCCCTTAGCAGTTTTGGTTATACAGGGGATTACGCAAGATTTTGTTGTGGGTTTTATTTTATTTTATTTTAACAATTTTACTTTATATATGACAAATACTTTGTCATTTGTATTGCATTTCAATCTCAAATGAGCCTGAAATCAGGTTTGGAGTAAATGCCACTTCTATCTCCGAATTAGATCTTGTGCTTTAGGGAGCACCTGGTTATCTGCAGGAGAGAGTGAGCTCCTGTCCTACTCTAAAACCAGCTCTTCAGCCCTGCTAAGGAAGAAGAGACTGTCTGGGAGCCACTGTGCTGGCAGTGGTGCGGCAGCCACTGGCTAGTGTCACCAAACGGTGGGTCCTGCTGTGGGCTGAAATGGCTGCATTGAGATGCAGCGTGTTGTAGGGCACCACTGTCTTTTACTAACCAGCCCTCCTTTCTGCCTGGGAGATCTGATTTCTACCCCATTTCTGGGGACTCTGCTGCTATAAGCATAAACATAGACATCCTGTACTCATCTTCCTGACCTAATCGCATGAGGTAGAGTATGCAGAAGATGCTGGAGGCTGCTTAATTTATTTGAACTTGAGGGAATGGCTTTGGTTGCTGGAGTTGGTGTGGCAGCTGCCTATAACCTCCCTTTTCTCTTGCACTTCAGTTGTGGCAGGAGCTGCTTAGTTCTTGGAGGTGCTAGAGACGCCCTGCTTCTTGTAAGAGACCCACATTTGCTCGAGCTTCACTACTGAAATCCTAAAAGGCAGTTCCTCTGCACACTGGAGTTCTGCCTGATTTGGGGTCCAAAGCATGTCCAGCAGCTCCTTTGGAATGAGAGAGACTGGAATTGTGTCAATCACTTTTCATTTCAATTTGAACCACAGATAAGACCACCACTGATCTATTTAAACAATCTTGCATGTGTTGATCAGACTCTGAAATTTGCATTTAATACTATAGCTACATGATTCATGACATATTATATAGAATGGACAGATTTTGAAGATATGATTTGCTTTGTTCTTGTTTTTGTAACAAAAAAAGCTAGCAGCCCTTTGTAAAAACTCAGTGAGTAACTCAGGGAGACTCATAAATGGCAAATGTCTGTCTTGAAAATAAGACTGTCCCATGCTCCCTTATGTCCTGGCAGTTAGGTCATATTAAGTAGACAACTGAGCAAACATGCTGCAGAAGTCTGACAATAGATAGGTACTTGGAAGGAGTTGTTCATGGTTTAACTTTTTTTTTTAAGAGACCATAATCTTTTTAACGTGAACCAAAGGTTTTTTCCCCTGGTCGTTCAAAAATAACACATCTAAGTAGTCCTCATGCTCCTCCTAATTACACTAACTACTGATTTTGGATTAATGTGGTTCATTCTGATACAGACTGTTCACGTTAAGATGCAGTTGGCATCAAAATGATCCTATCTTATGACTACTACTGTATATGATATAATTTAATTAAGGAGTAATCCCTTTCAAAATTGGTCATTAGCATTAGCTAGCAATTTGCTAAGTTTGCTTCACAAGGTTAATGCTATAGCTGTGGTAAGCAATAACTAATTTCATGGGGATTTATTGCTATTAAAAAGTATAATCAATTTCTAATAGCAATCCTTAATTTTGTCAAAAGGCTGTAGGTTGGATGAGTGCACTCAGATTACTTTACAATGGATATTTTTCTGGCGGATGAATAATTCTCTGCTAGTCAATTCAGTTTTGAGTTCTCAGATTTAGCACTTCAATTATGCATTCTTCATTTGTTTTATTAATTGTTTGGTTATATTTGACTACACTGAACTATACATGAATGCATAATATATGACATTATTCATGAAATTTCCCAATGTGACAGGCTCTGGTTACTCATGAGTAATACAGTATCCGTCACATAACAAATAGAGTAAAGCAACTTTATGTAAGCTTGTTCTAAGTTCTTAAACATAATTATCTGAATTGTTGAAAGGAAGTAAGTGTTGAAATTGCTCTGATGCACGAGGTAGTAATTTGAGGAAAGAAATTCTTATGCGTCAGGTAGAACTCTCCTAAATATGATTATGACAGGAACAAATGAGATAGATGGAGATATTCTGTACTTAATACCAAGGTTGAATCTGGCTGAGAATGTCATGCCAATCCTTGCTCTTACTAATTAGCAGTTCATGCTTTCTGGGCCAAATTATCTGCTGCTGCAAATTTCTGCAGCTGTATTTACTTCAGTAGAACTGGATTGAATTACATAGGCATAGAATTTAGTTGTCAAGGAGGACTTATCGCTGCTGCGTGGAGCTGAAGTTCTTGCACGATTGGCCCTGCATGGTAGGAAACACAACTGTTGAATTCCATGAGATGCAGTACGCTGGAAAGCCTGGTTTCCTGTATCCTCTGGTCATCAAGTGCAATAACCTCAGCTCCCTCTCAGTGCCTTCAGATGCAAATATTCTGCCATGGAAATCGAAAGGAAACCCTCTGTCTTGGTTTGAATCAAACACAACAAAAACATTTCAGTTTGCTGAATTGCAAAGTCTCATTTCAGGTTAGTTTGAGGTCTGTGTGGCTGGTGTGTGCCACTCTGGTGCCTTGTGGGAGCTGTGTGTGGGTGTTTTGTTCCCTCGTCCTTCACTCCTCCTGTGCCGCCTGCTCCCCAGTTCTCCTGGTGCACAGAGATATTTCTGGATTTGTCAAGACAGTGAGAGTCTGACCGCAGACTTTGTAGGTGACGGGAGAAGGTGAGGTGACAGTCACTGGAACTACAGCTCCCATCAGGCTCCGATGCTTGAGGATGGCAGGTTTTACAATGAATTTGAGTTATTCTTCTTGAAAAGTAGCATTACATAGGGACTCAAGGAAATATATTCCAGCACTGACATTAAATGTTTTGAGGCTTTACTGTCAAAATACTTTTGTTTGAATTGAAAGTACAAGAAAAAACACTGAAATTTTCAAATAAAAATATTCAGAACATGTCATTCTGTAAAGCATTTTGATTAAAAAAACCCCCAATTTTTCCTTAGGGTGCATGATGTTACATTGATCTTGTTTTTACATGGTAAAATATTTTTCAGTGAGTTCCCTCATGATATGGGGCTTCTGTATGCACAGAAGGAGAAATAATATTAGCAGATATGTTTTTTAATTCCATAAAATGCATACCCACCTTGTTTGAACTTGCAGAGTAGCTTAAAATTACTTTTAAAATTTCCAAATATTTTGTTAAATCCTCCTTCGTGTTGCTTTTTTCCCCCTCTAAAGCCTGTATTAGCATTACTACTTTAGGACTTCTACCAATTGTTTAAATTCCAATAAAATTTTGAGATAGTTCAGCCTTTAAATAGATAGCGGAAATTAATAGAAAAGGGTGATCTAAAGTGAAATCACAGAAATCATTGGTACAGTAATCAGTTGCACTTTTGTTATCTGTTTCTGGTTGATTGTTATTCATCTGCAGTGCAGTCAGTAAATTCACAGGAGAAAACCAGACCTCAATAGAAAGACCATCAACCAACTTGTCAAGGACAACATTTCTCCAAATTCACAGTTTTTATAAGGCTTATATGCTCTGGAGAGTTACTCCAGCTTCATTAAGACAGGGCAAACACAGTATAACAGTTCTTTCCTGGGTTTCTGGAAGAGAACTAGAAAATTCTATCTGTTTCTTTCCTTGCAAATCTTCAAATTTTATCGAGAGAGGAATGCACTACTGAAAATAGTTCATTTGTGGAGTAGGTTCTACAGCAGAGAAAGATTTAAACAGGGATTCATTATATGATGTTAATTTTGGTTCCTCTTTTGGACTGTTGTGTTTAAAGACAATCTGACAGCCTTGAAAACTAAATATAAACTGTTATGGCTGCAATTCATGTGCATTCATTAACATTGGAAGTCAGTTTAGAAAAACTTCAGCCATATCATGATGTCTTGAAATGCTACTAATGTATACTATTACTTTTATGTTCTCTTCTGGTAGTAAGAATTAGATTCTGCTTTCATTTATTACAAAAGCAAACTACTGACCATGTAGTTCATTTCCTAGCATGTAAAAGTGCTGTTGAGCTGCGGCATCCAGTTTTGCCTTCCTGGTGCAGTACAAAAAGAAATCTGACTTCCCCAAAAATTTCTTATATGCAAAGGGAATTTTGGAATACTCTAAGAGAGTGAATTCAGTGGCTTTTTAAATCTTCTGTCCTGGTGTTGGCTGGGATAGATTTCATTTTCTTCCTAGTAGCTGGTATAGTGCTGTGTTTTGGATTTAGTATGAGAATAATGTTGATAACACACTGATGTTTTAGTTGTTGCTAAGTAGTGCTTACACTAGTCAAGGACTTTTCCAGCCTCCCATGCTCTGCCAGGTGCACAAGAAGCTGGGAGGGGGCACAGCCAGGACAGCTGACCCCAACTGGCCAAAGGGATATTCCATACCATATGGCATCATACTCAGTATATAAGCTGGGGGGAGTTGGCCAGGGGGCAGCGATCACTGCTCGGGGACTGGCTGGGCATTGGTTGGCGGGTGGTGAGCGGTTGCATCACTTGTTTTTCCCGGGTTTTGTTCCTCTCTCTCTCTCTCTCTCTCATTGTTTTCCTTTTCATTACATTATTATTATTATTATTATTATTATTATCATTATCATTATCATTATCATTATCATTATTATATTTTATTCCAATTATTAAACTGTTCTTATCTCAACCCATGAGTTTTCTTACTTTTGCTCTTCAGATTCTCTCCCCCATCCCACCGAGGGCGAGGGTGAGCAAGCGGCTGTGTGGTGCTTGGTTGCCGACTGGGGTTAAACCACAACAACTTCTTCATTACACACTCTATTACAGAACTACACAGCATAATAATGCTTTCTTTAGGCAGAAGCAGGTTAAGCTTGTCGAGCAGTGAACCACAATTCAGTAGAAAAAGTTCTGCATGAAATTCATTGCAAACATAAATAGAAGTATCTTCATTGTCTCCACTGGTGTGCATTTCAGAAGACAGAGCAGTCTAAGGAGTCAGTACCTCACACAGCACAAATGAACGCATACTTCCCTTTTAGTCTCGTTATATTAGATATATGATTCAGCTTGCATCTGTGCTTTGATTTTCATGTTACAGATGCTATTGTATCGGTTCCAGTGACACATAAGTACCAGTTCATCCAGTATCCAGACTTTTCTGACACAGGTATGTATGTGGTCACGGAGGGTTTTATTTTAAAGAGCACATTGTTACATTAGTCATGAAGTCACACAACAGTACTGCTTCTATTATTTTACGGAGAAGTATGTATGAGTGAAATGCACGGTTAGTATTGAATAAGTAAGCTTCACTATGGCAATTTTTGTGTATGGCGAGTATGAGAGGAGATTATCTTTCTGTAACATCTGAATAATAATCCTGAAATGTACCAAATGCCTAGTAGAAATGTGGAGCTGTTCTTTTATACTGAATGCTAAATATAGTCTTCTGAGATGGAAGAATAAAATCAGCATTCAAAGCATATTTGTGTTAGGGCTTTTAAAAGATTTACTTTTCATCCACTACCAGCATTTTTGCTCTCACATTTCTCATCTGTTTACCTACAGACTCACCAAAGGGCTTCATTGTGTTCTGTCTTCCGTCATGCAAATGTGCTGGCTAGCAGAAAACCAACAAGAACTTTACTGCATTGATTTTCTTTCATGCCCGCAAGCCATGAAGTTTCATGATTAATATAAATCAATATTTGTGGTAGAACAGAAGGTGATCTGCATAACTGCTGATGAAAGAGAGAACACTGAAACTTTCATTCAACACTCTTTGTTATTTGTAAATACTTATCTTCAGAGGATTCCCACTGCACCAGGCTTCATACTGTGAAGCCTGAAGTTTTTATTGTGGTATTGCCAGAATTTCCTCAGCTGTGACCCCCTCAAAAGATTTTAGCACAAGTAAATTAAAAAAAGAGCTAGAACCTGAGCTAGATCCCCTGCTTTCTTACTGCTTGTTAGAGGGGAGATGCCATAGACTAGACTAGACTAGACTAGAATAGAATATTTCAGTTGGGTCAGATCTACAACAATCATCTAGCCCAACTGCCTGACCATTTCAGGGCTGACCAAAAGTTAAAGGATGTTATTAAGGGCATTGTACAAATGCCTCTTAAACACTGACAGGCTTGGGGCATCAACCACCTCTCTAGGAAGCCTGTTCCAGTGTTTGACCACCCTCTTGGTAAAGAAATGCTTCTTAATGTCCAGTCTAAACCTCCCAATGAAGGCCATTAAATCGTTCCTTGAAGACTGAAAGAGTTGTGTACGTAGTGATGATGCTGGGCTTTTTGCAAGCTAGAAAACTGCAGTCCTAGGTATCCTCCAGCTTATCTGGTCTCGTCTGTAATAACAGGAGGCCCCATTCACTGGTATTTCCTTTGTGCTTTCCTCATGTAGGATTCTTTTCAGTTTCTTTTTTACCAGCACTCTATAAAGAGATCAAAAACCAGCAACTGTGAACTTTGAAATTGTAACTAATAAGTTAATCTGTTAAAGGTATGTGTTCATATATTACATGTATACAAGTAAGCACAGTATAAGAGTGTCATGCAAGCGATAGGGGAAATGAATTTCAGGTAAACTCTTTATAGATATTGTAGATGTGATTCATAGTTCAAGTTTCAGCTAAGAGTCCACTAGAAGTTTTATTCTTCCATTGCTCTTTTTTCAGGAAAAAAAATCTATTGCTGTGAACTTGGTGTATAATCATTGTAAGGCTTAAAAGGATGTGTACAAATTTTGAAAACTTAGTTATTGGGTTTCAAAACAGAAGAACTCCAGAGCATGGTTCTCTCTCACATTTTTTCAGCTGCTTGTACGAATTCTGCATAGAAAACTAGCCTGCCACACATGTGGCATAGTATACATTAGAAAACAGCTTTGCAGGGCTTGACTTTGCTCACTGTTGCTAACTGGCTTTCTATCAACAAATCCACCTTTTAAAAGCTTCACATTAAAAGCATGTAAGTAGCTCAGTGAAAACAGGTCTCTTTATGGGCTAGTAACTGAGCGTACTGGAAGTAAATAGGGGTTCTGTATCTCTGTAAAGTTTTATATTACGTGAAGGAAAACTATATTACAGCTAAGCTAGCTACACTTTTAGGGATACATGTGGATTTTATATATCTAAAGAATACGGCATAGCAAGTGGTCTAATCTGACTATCACAACATGTCTTTGGACCTGGATAAGTATGTGAAATGTCAGCAATCACAATGACAATCTTTGGCAGTTTGTTGTCTATGAAAAATGTCCAGTCTTAAACAAACATTGGTATTGTAACACTTTGTATAGAATCTGCATTTCAGTGTTTAGATATATAGTTTTAAAGGTAAACAAGTGAAAAAGGGGGAAATGGACACATCCAGCCTGTCTACAGCATGAAATGAGACAGGAAAGAAATAAGTGATTAGATCTTCATCAACATTATGCAGATGTGTGTATAAAAGAACAATTTTGGTTCTTTGTTTCTTGGTGTTAGAAATGGATGTTTGGTGCAAGACGGATGCATTATTAGTAAAGTCAGACTGCTTGTATTTTTTGACAGAATTAAGACTGAGAAATGTAGAAGGTGAATCCTTGCAAGCTAATACTGCATCCAATGGTGTGAATTGTGAAATATGCCAATTATATGTTACTCTAGGTAGTGATTTCCTTTTAATGCAAAAGATTTTTCTCTGGTAGCTCTTGGACTTATGTAATTTGTGTGAGAGTTGTAACAACTGGTGAAGCATCAATTTTGCTTGTGCAGGACTGCTGCACAACTCAATGTCCCAGAAACAAGTGATTTGCCTGAGACAGGTAGAAGTCACTGGTGATCTGATGCAGAAACGAAGTTTGCATAAGTCCCAGCAGATCACATCAGTAGTTTGACCACAAAACCGTCTGCAGTTTCATTGGTCTTGTTCCATACTTGTCTTTTGATACACTGGTATTCATTGCCACCAAATGCTTGTCACTCCAGTACTTTTTGAATGACTGCCTTGTCTTCTTTTTTTGAATAATAGCAAGGACAGGTGGCTGTGTAGTTTCCAATCAAGAAAGAATGCTAATGAATTATACAGAACTTCTGACTTGCATTTAGTAGCACCATGACATGTTTTAACAGCCTGGCAAACCCAGCATTTCTTATAAATTACATTTCAAGGGGCAAAACTATCCACTTGTCATAGCTGAGGCCTCTGCAAGAGTCAGTGTTTGAAGATGACGTGATTTGCTCCATCTTGTAATGTACCTTTTTATGATAGATGTTTCTTTTTTTAATGGACTAAATAAGATAATTTAATATTTTCTTCCTGCTGCCCAACCAAGACAGCACTGTGCAATTTGCTTCATTTCTGGAAACACTCTATTGTTCTTTTGCAAGAAGAAAATCCATTTCAGGGATGGTGTTTGAATAATCATTGGCAGCATGCCTGAAGTATTGACATTGTCTCATCAGGATGCTGTACACCTGCACGACCATACAATGTCTAATCTTATTTAGCAAGAAATTGATTTTATATAAGTTTGTTAAATACTGACTGTTTTTACGTATTTAGCTTTGTGGTCATACAAGATGACCTGGAGCCTAGACATACCATTGGCAGAAACACTATAAAGACTGATGATTTATATCCTAACAAATGGTGGTACAATTTGTGGATGTAACATAAGGAACCACATACTAGTTCTTCACTAGACAGTGATGTGTGTCCAGCAACATTAAATCAAACGGGTAAAGTGATTTTCTGATGTAAAACAGGGGGTGTTTGTTTCAGAACTTATCCTCAGGCCTTTGGGTAAGGAATTATTAATCGTTTTCAGTTTTCAGAGGATCATAACAATAAATTTGCTTCTGCAATTTGACCTGATCAGCAGATCTCAGTACAGAAAAGTTTTTCTTTTGGAAGAGGTCAAGTCATCGGAGAGTTTTTTCTGTCTTACAAGTGAAATGAGCAGGAAGGAAGTGTCAGCACTCTGAGGAAATGTTCAGCCATCTTAGAACTTTCTACATTTTCTGTTACATACCTGAATAAGAGATCTGTACAGCTCTATGACATACTGTTTGACTTCATGGAAGCAAGAAAGGCTAAATCCCCAGCTGGTATAAATCAGCCTTGTTTTACTGAATCAGTAGAGCTATGCACTCGCTTTACACCAGCAGACAAGCTGGGTGAAAGTGCATGTTAGAAAAAGGAAACTTATGTGCATGCAGGTATTACTTACTATGTGTATTAGTGGTAATTATCAGTTATATAATCCCAGTGGCTCCAGGGGATACATTAATAAATTTTAAAATAGAATTAATGTAAAAAGTANTAAATTTGAAAATAAAAAGAGGATTAAAATAAAAAAGTAAGGCCATAGCTGTGCACAGCTACCACTGGAAGCGCAAACCTGGTATTTCATTTTATATATGACTCATTCTGTAATTTAATTCAAACTTTGGTGTATGTTAGTTTGGGGCTTAATTTATTTAAGGGTAAATTTTACCTCTTTTTTTGATTGAATCATACTGCTGCTTTATATGATCAGAAATCCTCTCTGGTCATATTGCCTAGTTTCTGTCATATTGTCTAGCGTTATTTCTGCAGTGCATAAATTCAGTACTTGGATGCTCCTGCATTTGCACAAAAAGACTTAGAGAAGGCATTAAAACCAAAAGAAGGGGAAAAGGAACTGTTGTCACTTTCACTTGTTTTTCAATGTGCTCTTTAGGATTAGTCTCAATTCAGTGTTCTTCATTCTTCCCAAGAACAGGTGGGGAGTTTTGAGGGTTTATTCAGGCATTATTGTGTGCAGGCAAAACAAGGTCATGCCTGCCTCCTTTCCAACGGCTCGTTCCTCAGTCCACTCCCAAGAAACATCTCTTGGCAGCGGACTCAATGAATTGTCTCAATAAAAGATGTTATCCAGCAGAGAAAGATATCATTAACTGTATGAAAGCCAGTTATACCTAGCAAACAGTGTTTCCTGCAGTCCTCATCATTGCCCTACCTTTTGGACTGAGGCACATGTTGATTAACTAGAGAGTTGATGTGAGGTGGAGTTCACTAGAAAAAGAAGAGGTTGGCACAGATGCAACAATAAGGAACAGGACACAAAAATAAAAAAAGTGTGAGTGCATACATCATGAATTAATAGTAATAAATCTATGCAATGAACTCCATGTGTTCAAAAATGATGAAAAAATACTTTAAATATTTTTCAGTTTCCCTATAAAGTTATGCTTTTCTTGTGTCAAACCTTGATCTAGAGTTCTATGGAGGGAAGAAACATTTGCAATATTAAAACAACCCCTTTCACTTTAGATTTAAAACAGGATGACAGAAATATCATGATAATAATTGGTATTAACCAATATTATTTTCTTTTTTCTTTTGAAGGGAGAGGAATGAAAGTAATGAGAGTAATGAGAAACCCTGAACTTAGTTTCAGTCAGCCCCTTCACCCTTATTCTGAAAGTTTCGTCAGAAGTGCCTGCTGACATTATTGAGTACATAAGTCAATGACAAATCTTCCACTGAATTAAATGGAGCCACAATTTCATCTCAAGATATCAAAACAGATCTTTAAGTATATGCTCATTTGCTTTCTGTTTTAACTTAAATTGAAATCTTAAGAACTGCAAGATATGCTATAAATTTTCTAGATTATGCTGAGGAGCAGATTAGTGGTTACAATTTGGCATGTACTTTAACAGGAAGAAACTAAGCTGTTTAGCCCTTTCCTGGAATATTTTGGATCACTTGCTCGATCTTCTCTGAAATTCATTTCCTCTACTAGAGTTCAGTTACTTCTACTTCAGATTTTGACCTATGTCTATTCTGCGTCATTTCTCAGTAAACTTACGGATGTTTGTATTTGTAAAAACACCACATAAGATACAAGTGGGACTGAATTCAGCGTGATGGCTGCTGTTTGCAGCATTCTTAGCAGAGGGCTGCATTGGTGGAAAGTCAAAGGGATGTAATTCATTCACACCCAGTCTGGCAAAGAGCAAGCATAATATGTCATTTAGGAACTAGTATGCAAGCAAAAGAATGTTTTTATGTGATGGACAGGTCTGTAGAGGTGTTTAGATCCAGCTGACAGCTACAATATATGCTAGGCAGGTACTTTGTTTCAGGAAAGAGAAACATAAGTGTTTTACCAGATCACATTTATATTCTGTCTGGGAGTCTTCCTGCCTTGAGAGAATCCTACATGCGCCTTCCTGTCATCTGAGGTTGTTGAGTAAGCATCCTTGACCCACTGTGTGCAGCTATAACATAAAGTTGTCTTTACAATGTATTTACACTTAGCTAAGACATGCGCATTGCACCTGTAAACTTGCCCAAGTGGACTCAAGCAGCGTAACTGTCATAGCATATACCCCAGTATAGGCTGTACAAGCTCACCTGCACACAGCCAGCTGGCCAGTATCACAGTTCAGCTACTTTGGCTGCTATTGGGATTGAACAGAATATTAATTGTTGAAATTAATCTGACTTGCTTAGATGTGCCTGTGCGAGTTGCAATCCAATTGCTTTGTAGATATACTGTGAAAGAACCTGAAGTGGACTATGTTAGGCAACTGCTAGAAAGAGTCTGCCTCCTTGCTTGCTTAGAGCATTTGTGGGAAACATTTAAATCAAATCTTGGTCCAGAAACACGGTGGTAGTCACAGATCCAGACGAAATACTGAAGTATGCCACAACAATGCATTCTGTTATTGAAATTGAGATTCTGGTCAAGTTTTCTATTTTAGGCACTAACTTTACAACTCACTGTTAGCTGGTAATAATACAGTCATTAAAATTGCTAAGCTGGCTATGTATTTAGAGGATGGTAACTGTTAGTGAAGGTACTATGATAAAATAATGAGCAAATTCTACAAATTCAGGATTATGGGGATTTCATTATTGCTGTAAATGCAGAAATAGCTATTGTCAAAGATAAGGAAGATTATCTGAAGGTATATTCTAGCTAATCAAAACATTTCCCACATGAAAAAGTAACAAAAGCAATGAAGTAATAAAAGCAACATTAAGTTATACAAAGATGTGATATGCAGACAAAGAACGACTTTAGAAGGAAGGTTTCAAGTTATGAAAGACAATTATGGCTGTTTGGTTCCCTCAGAGTTCATTAACAAACACATGGGAGCACTGGTTAGGGCCTGTATCTTTGTTTTTCCACTGGCATAACAGAAATAATTAATGGCAAAAATGTGAAAAGATTGACTATGAACTTGGTATTAGTTTATGGGACATATTCTTAGCTTTAAGCTAATTAAAGTGAAGCTCTGAAAAACTCTTCTGATCCTCAACAGTTGAAAATTTTCTCTTTTATGTCGTTTGGAGACCATTTAACAATACAGATATCATAAGGGAATAGTAGAACGGTTATTTAATTTGTTTACTCCCTTTGCTGAAGAACTGGCTTTTAAGACCTTCACTAATTTAGATCTTTACAGAGCTATAAGAAGCCAAAAGCATTATTTATTTATATTTTTCCTATCTGTTATTCTGTTTAGGTTTCAGAGTTTGAACAAAAGAGGAAAAAACTCTGATTTAGGTTTTTTAAAATAAAACAAAACCAAAAAACTCCTTAAGATTCTGCAGTTTTAAAACACTCTTGCTTTTGTCTGTTGCTTCCATTATCAATTTGTCTTTTCCCATGGTTCATAAATTTCCAGTAAACCTCGGAGAAATATTCCAAGACCACAGATAATGTTTAAGACCATGTTAAATTAAACCCAGACCATAATGATTATTAATTATTTTAAGTGCTTCCTCTTTATGCTTCATTTCCACTATTGGCAGACTGGGTTTGAGAAAAGCCAGTGATGTGAATACCTAGGAACACTTGCAACTTAAAACCAGGGAAATTAGCAGAGTTATTTCAGATCTAAACTGCAAGCAATGTCAGTCTGTTTTGCTTCATGGATTTGTCTGCGGCTTCCCACGTGGGATCTGATTTAAGGACCTGACTCAAAGTCCCCTAAGTCAGCAGGTTCACCATGGACTTTGAGGGACTTTGGACTACGCCACCAAACTGTAGACCTGTTCTCACATCTATGGATATTGCTGTGGGTAGAGGCCATCTTCCCAGAACCTGTTGCTTGTGGAAGGCACATGAATTTTTGCCAAAGCTTTCTTCCATACCCACACATGTCCCTGCCATTCCCTGTGGTGCCATTTAGAGCTTAAGGGAAGGACACACTTCACATCCTCACAACAATAAAATAGGTGTTGGAAATAAGAGTATACATGCAATTAGGGTAAGCAGGATGGTTGTTTCCTCAGGAACAGACAGTTCCCTATCTGTAAGGTTATTTGGAAGTGACTCATATTGCTAGGAAAAGTCAAAGAAAATCATGAGTCAAGTTTAGGTTAGGTATTGAATCATAGAATGAGAAAAAATGTTACCCCAAGGAGAAAAAAAGAAAGCATGTGGTCAGGTATACCTATGATTTAATTCGGTGGTTTTTTTGGGACATCTCACTCAGGTGCCAGAGCTGAGGACACTGTCCTTCCTCACACACTGCCCCAAAGCATCACGCCTCAGCACCTCACCTGAAGAAGGGGCTGTATAGCCAAAAACTTGTCTTCTTTTCCCCCTCCACACTGTATCAGTTATTCTGATGAAAGGCATTAGCTTTACTTACAAACTTTGCCTTGCTTAAATACTTAACCCATCGGGAAAACAGTGATGCCACTACTTGGCCTCTGAACTTACCCTCTTTCTTAGTCACCGTGTCTTAGATTTGGCTGGAATGACTTTGGCTGTCCTTGGATTGTATCTGCGGAGTGAGCTGCCAAGAAACCGCCCTTCCCTTGGAGCAGCTTCTGTTCTGAGCTCTGCTCCCTCGCTTTCTCTTTTGTTCCTTTTGCCATCCTTCTTTTCAAC
>WAAD01041402.1:15716-54464 GCA_013389945.1 Fregata magnificens | reverse complement strand
CTAGCTTGGCTGGCTTTTTCCTGTTTACAGCATCTCCACAATTGCTACTCAACTCTATATATCATACACTTCATGAGAAATACTCGCTGTAAATATGCATGTTACTAGACTCATCAATTGTAATTCACCAGGAGCTTTGAGTATAAATTCTGTATTACATATTAATAATGCAAATAGTAACTTAGTACTGAAAGTTACTTCCTAAATGGCCTTCCTTTTTACTGTGTTTGGGGGTGTTGTCATACCTGAGTGGGTATTTCCAAGAAAGAGGGTAATGCCCAAATATATCAGGTGAAAAGATGTACAAATTAATTATATTGAAAATGAAACTAATCATTTTGTAAAGAGGAGTAAGTGGCAGAGTGTGAGGACACTGCTTCTTAAAGGCAGAATTTGGCTCATGTTACTTCTCATGAGGAAGAGGAGAGGAGAGGGCTTATGATGTAACCCATTAAAAGTCTGCAAATAATAGTGTAATGGAGAGATGTAAGGAAGGAACAGGAATAGGGTAATGCTTTCCCCTCCAGGGCACTGTGTCCACTTGGCCAGGCCAGACATGCAGTAACCATTCTTTGTGATAAAGGAGCCTGTGCAACATTAGTTGATGTGTTACTCCAATAAGTTCTCATTTAACAAATTTCAGCATCAAGCAATGGACATGTGAAATACCTTGTGTAGTGAATTTTAAAATACTTTTGGATGGAAGATTATGTACAAATGGTAGATGGTTTTATACTTCTTAAATGATGTATCAAGATTATGGAGAGTCTTAATAAAGTCTCTAAAGTCAGAATGGTGGAATCCTTTTGAGAGTAAATTTGATCTGTGATTATGTAAGTTGATAAATACATTACTTACATAAATTGTCCAGAAATTCATTCAAAATGTGAGGTGCCTTTCCACTCTGTAATAGTATCGCACGAGTAATAGCAAAGTAATTAAAAGCTGGGCATGTGTCCTAAGCAAGAGCAGAATTTGGCTCATGTTACTTCTGCAGCTCAATATGGATTGTATATATATATCAATATCAGAGGGAGAATATGAGACCATCACTGCAGTGTTGAACTGTGATTATCATACAGTGCTATGAGAGATCCTGGGTTTAGGAACTGTGTTGTAGCCATGAATGTCAAAAGGAAGAATTGAGGCTTGTAGGCTGAGGAGGTCTTTTGTTAGACCATCTGATATAATTGGAAAAATGATCAAAAGCTTGTCTGGTTTTTCCTCTAATATCAATCACTCTTATGAAAGATACTACCTTTTTCCTACAAACCTTTGCTGTTATATTTATCTTTCTAAGTGTAGAGGACATATATTCTTATGTCAAATGTGCACTTTTTAATATTGATTACTTGAGACATTGTATGTGACAAAGGTAAAGGAAATAAAGAAAGGAGCTTTGATGAATGTATAGCAGAGTTTAACCCAGGCAGACTTTCCACGCTGTGTTTATTATAAAGCACAGATCTCTGATGTGCAGAGACTGCAGTGAATTGGCTAGAAGAAGCATGAAGCTACAGACTAAAAGGCTTAAACTGAAGTTTACAGATTTAGTTTTGAGGCAACTTCCAAAGCTGGAAAAGAGGCTAAGGTTTTCTTTTTCACATTCTGAAAATCAGAATACTCAGTGTGATACTCCAGTCTTTCTTTTTGTGAAACACAGACTGCAACATTTGAATCCCAATTCTTTCATTAAGACCAATGATTTAAGGCTGAATTAAAACATTATCTTTTGGAATGATATAACCTCTGGATCTAAGAGTGCAAATGCAGAAGAATTTATCCATGTCCCTCAAAACTTTTCCAAAAGTGCCTTTGCTAACTTGACCATCCAATCAGTAGATATTTCTGCTTCTTTTCCCCGAAGATTGAGAGGTGCCCAAACCCAAAAGATTTTTGATAAAATAGATGGCAACCAATTGCTTTAAGCTTTCTGTTCTTCATGTGGTTAGAATTTTAGCACAATGATTTTTAATATCTTCAACCTTCACTTGCAATTCTAGCTCTAAACTCTAACTGATATACTTGCATACTCCAGATGTTAGTCTTGCTGTGCTACACATGCCTTGAGCAGCCCAGATCTTCATGCAGTGCCAACTAAATGGGAGACAGAAATATCTGAAGATGTTGGATTTCAGGCATGCTGTGCATACTGTAGCTTGACACGGATCACTGGCTGGACTCCTGTTAATTTTGGTGCTTTCTAATGTGTGAAATGTTAACTGAAAAATGTTATCGTATGAGTTTTTGGCCTTTTATGGACAGAATGAAGGATCTGAAATCTGAAGCTTTCACAGCTCAGCTGAATGTCGTATTTGCTTGCTGAGTGACTGACAGTCAGACAGATTCACCTCCTATTTCCTAACAAAATTAATTTGAGACCTTAAACTCAACCATAGCAAGGAGATTAAAAGTTCTAAGAAATAAGAACAAGCAGATCATTATTGAAAGCTTTGAGGAAGAAATGTGTCAATGAAGCAACTGAAGTAGGCAATGATCATGTGGTCCTTGACAGTTGGGAAGAATGACAGAAAAATATAACAAAACCAGAAAAATCTGCAAATAAGATTTGCTCTGGATTTTGAAAATTGAAGATATGTTTTCAATCCTGCCAGAAGGAAAGATAGGAAACAGCAAAGGTTTTGTGTGGGGTAGGGGGCAGACACAGTGAGGGGAAAAGAGAAAGTCTTTCATATTCTACAAAAGAGACGGGCAATAACAGATGAAAATAGCTAATGCTATGCAGAGAACATAGAAGAAAGTAGTAATTATCCATTGCCTTGATTTAACCATTAATTTAATTGATTTAACCATTAATATAATATACTGGGCCAAACTTGCCTTCTATATCTCTTCTGATTTCAGTGGAATTATATCCAGGATTGATTTTGTCAATATATTCTTCTGCTAAAACTCACTTTATAAAAGCAAAAATTAAATAAAATTGTTTTGTTTTTAAGTATCTGTATGTGCAAAAATAAATATTTAATAAATGTGTGCGGTTGGATATAACCAGTTAGAAACAAATCATTTAATGGGTCCAGTATGAGTCTCTTGAAGTTGTTGTATTTAAAGAAGCTATGAAGCTCCAAGGAATACACTGTTTATGTATGATATGCTTGTTACTTTAGCCGTGGTGTGCAAAAATGAAAGAGTTTCATTTGCTTCAATCATACACCTTTAGTGTATCTCGGCTCCCACAGATGTGGAGGATCATTTGTAGCACTTTAGGTGTGAGCTGCAGCTCATATGGGAAGGGAAAATAATTATGGCAATGGTATATCCTTGCTTTAATGAGCAGTCAGGAATGGCATGGGAGAGCAACAGAGATGTCAGGTTTGTAGAGTCTAGCTGTGATCTGTTTTAGCTGCAGTAAAAGTAACTGTGGAAGAGAAGAGCAGTGAGTACTAGGGAGCATAGAGGACTGAAATTTTTCTCAGTTTGTCAGCACACAGAATAGTTACAGATTTACTGGACCGTACTGGGTTTGGCTGAGGTGGAGTTAACTTTCTTCAGAGCAGCCCATATGGTGCTGTGTTTTGGATTTGTGACTAAAGCATTGTTGATAACACACCAATGTTTTGGCTATTGCTGAACAGTGCTTGCACAGCCCCAAGGCTTTCCCTTTTTCGCACTCTGCCCTTTCCTAGTGAGTAGACTGGGGAGGGGACACAGCTGGGACAGCTGACCCAAATCAGCCAAAGGGATATTCCATGCCATATAAAAATCTTTCTCGACAAAAAAAGACCCAGGGTGGGGGTAGGGGTGAGGGTGTGGTGTGCCTTCCAAGGTAGCAGTTGCTTGGAGCCTGGATGGGCATTGGTTTGCTTGTGTGAGGTGGTGAGTGATTGCCTTTGCATAACTCTTTTTTTTTTTTTTTCCTCTTCCCTTCAGTTATTAAACTGTCCTTATCTCAACCCACAAGTTTTCTTGCTTTTGCTCTTCCTATTCTCTTCCTCATCCCACTGAGGTGGTGGTGGGGAGTGAGTGCTGGGTGGGTGCTTCATTGCTGGCTGGGGTCAAGTCACCGCATGGCCTTTGCTGCATAGGTTAATGGACTATATGGTTCTGTGCGCTCTGATATCTGCGGTCTGATTTCCTTAATAAGTATATAGCCATTTGGCAGTTATGTATCCTTAAACTCTGAGTCACTGAGGGCCATTTTCAATCAACCAGAACACCAGGAAAAATACCGTGCAGTTAAATGTCAGTGCCTAATGCTTCAGGATATACATCTGCATGGGTGACTCATCCAATTAACATCCTGTATTCTTCCTATGGAGTTGAATGAAACACAGACAGAAGTTTTTCCAGAACAGGTGCTTTTATCAGATAGACTGATTTCATAACCATTCAATAAATAAGTACATCCTTACATTTTAAATGGCTGCAGCACTTAGAATTTCCTGTCAAGGTGATGCCACAACCGAACGCTTGTCCTTCATGTTATTTCTTTCAATGTACCCATGCCACCATAAAGTGCAATTTAGTCTTTGAGGAACTATTCTTCACAGGAGGAAATGGTCATAAATGTATGCCTTGATGTAGAGCAGGAATAACAAGGGCACTTTGTGCCACAGTCAGTTAGCTGATGTGACTAGCAAAAGACAGTCTGAAAGCTGAAAGGATTATTCCTAGTGTAGGGATGATGCTGGGGAGTCCTAGCGCAACAGCTGACCAGTTAAAAATCAGATGGAAGGCAAATAGAGCAAAACTGAGAAAACGTTGCAGCATCATTCAGAAGATCAGGGCGATTTCATCTCCAGTTTGCAATTTGTAAACTTTCCTTTATTGATGGAGTTTTCTTGAATTTCCTTGGTGACTAGCTTGCCACGCACAGTCAATTAAAAGGAGTCTAAAACTTGAAATTGATACTGTAGTAAAGAAAGGTAGGTTTGAACTTCATCACTCATGAACATTTCTAAAACTAGCATTTTCCTGTGATGCTGAACAGGTAGCACCACCTGGCACCACTCTGCTTGCAACTTTTATGGAGAGCAAATGTGTGACATATGGTTGTGCTAGTCTCAGTAGTTGATACTGTAGTGAGTAGAAAGTGATGGCAGAGATGGACCTTATATCTCTTCTATCAAAACATAGACAGTTGTCTTGGAAACACTGATGATGACCCTACTGCTGCTTTTTTGTAGTGATAAATGCCTTTGAATGACTTTCTGGGCTAGAAGAAAATGGTCTACAATAAGGGTGGTAACGATGAATATGCAGGCAACTGAATATTTTTTTTGCTTAGTTTAGTAGGCAATTTTAATACTGCCCTAGAGTACCACTGAAGATGATCTTAACCCAGAAATTTTTTTTTCTAGTGATTTTTTTGTGTATATATGATTGTTTGTCAAGAAAACAGTCTTCTACCAGCAGTAGTGGAAATGCTGTTTAATAACATAGCAAATATTTCATGGATTATAATCTGGTTTTTACAAAGGTGATTATTATTAAAATGTAATGATTATAAACAAAAATTAGAGGAAAAGTCCTTAGGAATAGGAGGGAGAAAATTCCTTTTTTAGAGAGCAGATGTTATTCTGCCAAAGAACTGACTAAATAATATTATGAAAATGTATTCTTTTTCTTCATTTTCTGCAAATCATCAGCTCTCAGGCTTGTATATGAAAACACTGAATCAAAACACTTTGAAGTCAGTGGGAGTTTTTCCATTGAGTGTCATGAGCTTTGTGTCAGACACTTGTGGCTTATAACTTGTGCTAACGTGCTGGACAATGGGAATGTGAAAATGGAGAAGTAGTGTTGTTTTTCTGCATCACAGGTTGCAGGACAGCCAATAGGTTTTGCATAGTTCTGTGCCGATGAGCAAACTAAGTTTTTTGTGACTCTTTTTAGCCTGTGCAGAGACCAAGCATAATGTTTGTCCTTCTAATACCAGCACATGATGGTTTTGAATATTATAGCCCAGATGCTAAATACAGAATGACCTTAGTCAGGGCGGTACTGGGCATCTGCCTATAATAGCAGATGTTACTGTCCTCTTCCTAACTTCTTCCAGTGGCATTAAAGACTAAGGACAAAATGATCTTTAAAGACAGAATTTACTTCTCAATACAATGCATGAACTAGTTTTGTTGGGCGACGTTTGTGACACAATAGTAAGCAATTTCTTGAAGGAATAGAAATTCATCACTTCTTACCCACAAATTACCACACATAGTAAAAAAAATTTAGATCTGTTTGCCCAGTGATGGCATTGTTTCATGATTGCATTTATCTGATCTTATTAAGGGCAGGGGAACTCCTCATTTCAGCTGGTTTCAAGCAAGTAAAATTGCAGCAAGTATTCAGGGCCTCTTTCAAGAGAACTTTCTCTCATACCATTCTTCCCATAAACCACTGAGAGTTTCTTTCAGCACTTAATGTTTTATGTTTATACTTTTTTTTTCCTCTTGGATGGAAGTGTAATTGAGTTAAAACAATCTTTCACTGATGAATACTTCATTTACAATAAGCATAACTGTAGTAATTTTATCTGTCACTCAAGATGCTGCTACCTTGTAAAGCTACATTTAAGAAAACCAGCTGTTTTCTTCCCTAGACTAATTGGAAATCACAGTTGGTTAAGCAACATTAGAGAAGGTCATTGTTCTTACAAATAAAAAATAGAAGATAGAATTATCCAAAATAGTTGAAGAAAGACCTCTGAATACCTTTTTCACATAGAAGTACGTTTTTACGAAACAGTGTTTGGGAAATTGGCATTTCTCTGTCAACCATATGAGACAGTCTAACATAAGTCAGTTAATTCTGGTTAAGAGTTCAGATATGTTTGAAACACTGATATTTAGCTTGTTTGGGTTTATGTCAGATGAACAGATTTTACATTCCAAGAGGTTTGGCTGTAGCTTGACTCTGGGCTTATTTACTGCAGAAAACAGGGTGTGACGTTAGGGCAAGTCGTACGAAACAAGAACAAAGGGTCTGAGCTTTTTGTTGTTGCATCACATTCTTATGAAATGGTATTGTAATCCTCACAGGACAGGGAGAAAACAAAGAAAACTTGGATACAGAGCTGTAGAGTTGGATCAGACTATTCCCATTAAATGCAGAGCTCTGGGTCACAGAGAGGGTAAGCGATTTGCCCAGAGCCACAGAGGAAGTATGTTGCAAGTCAAAGGGTTGAGAATTGGTGCTCAGATTCTCAGTTACTCTTCCTTTACTGCAAGGATCAGTGAGCATTGCATCCGACCAACACCATGTCTTCTCTCTCACTCACTGTCTTTATCACTCTCTTTCTATATTTGCTACCTTTTTGTTTTATTTTCTTATGTGACACTGCAAAAAAACATTCAGGAAGGCAGTAGCTGGTATATCTTTACTGATGTGCCACAGTTGCTGGAAGTCCTATTTGTATGTTATGTATTCTACATTCTGCACCACTAGAATAATGATTTGTGACTGAGTGTATAGCCAAGGGCCTGCCCTAATTTGCATTGTTAAAATTTTAACTAATGCAATAATATCCCTGCAGGTCATTTGCAACCTGCGTAATCTATTTGCTGAAGCAATGTCATGTAAATTAGAATTGTGAGTAGACGATTGTAAATGATTAAGTTAGCATGTCTTAAGAAGTTACCACCCCTGAGCTGAGATGCAGTAACTGATTGTTGCATGCTTCTATTTCATGACAGGTAAACTCCGGCTAATGTAATGCTAATTTAAGTCACTATGCAGTGCATGGTTGTCTGACCATACCTTACAATCTATTATTTTAAATACCTAGGTAATTTTTATTTTTTCACAATGAAGTCTGCAGTTGCTTACAAGCTATCTAAAAATCTGTTTCATCTGACAGTGTCAATACAAGGTCACACAGTTGACTCTTAGACGTGTCAGAAAATGAATTTTATTCAGGGATGTGTGTATGGCACTGGAGGCTGCTGCTGGTTTTAGATTCTGTTTCCAGTGCAGGTGCATGGCAGCACACCAGCCTGCATGGTTGCCCTGGCACAGGCATTGAACACTCTGTCCTTGGGGACAGCGTATCCTCTGTACCCTCTCTACTGCCTTTGAGTTTTCTGTGGTTACTGATGTAAACAGTGTTAGATGTTGACATCTTTATATTCAATAATTAACATGATAAAATAAATGGGGAAGCAACAAAAGGACAGGGGAATTTTCTTGGAAGTCTCGGAGGTGTTGGTATTCCCTACTAAATGGCTCTATATACATATAATTTTGGCACATTTTAGAAGGACGAGCAAGACATGAGCCAGAATGCTCACTTAAGATTCCTTTGTCCAATGTAAGACACATAGATTGACACAGGCACAGTGTTTTCTTGGATATCAGTGAAGCTCCGCATAGCCACAGAGTTACCCTCAGAAGAAACAGATTTTCAGAATGGGACCATAAACAGGCATGTGCTGTTGGGGAAGCTTTCGGGACAAGATGGGCTTCCAGAATACAGAGTGCAGGCTGATAGTTGGGAAGTGCTCAGATCCTACAGTGAGTGCTGCCAAAGTAGGGCTCCAGCTAGACAGTTTAAAAACCTAGACAGAGATTGTATCTGGTGTATTTTTAGAAAATAATTATGCACATTCCTTTGAATATTTAAAATGATGGTGAAAACTGTATCATTCATCAGGCATGTTGGTTTAAAAAAACCAAGAGATGCTGTTAGAGCCCGAGAACAGTGACATCGTATCTTTGTGAGAGATTCACAGATGCTTGATTTCATTCATCCACCCACACAGTCTAAGATAAGCAGAAGAAAATTGTTCTGCTTCAAGAAGGAAAGTTAACTGGTTTGAAAAGCTGTCTTGGAGGTCAAGGGCTTCTGTGATAAATCTTCTACATTTTTATTTGATCAATTTGATGATGTTTCTTAAAGTCCATGTAAGAGTTGGTTGGGTTTATGTTTTAATGTTCTCGGAGCACAGAATTCACATTTTGACAAATGTACTGCTGTACATTAAAAAAGGATGCTAACATGAAACAGCTGTCATAACCAATTAATGTTCTTGTTGCCATTTTCTCTCCTGTGATACTTAATTCATTCTAGCCTTAAAAGAGATTCCTGTCAAAAAGAAATGTGAGCAAATCTCAGAAAAAAAGAATTCAGCAAATGAGTTGGGCCTAGGTAGAATATTTAACATTACAAAGAAAGCAACCAACTTCCTCCCTAATTATGTTACATTTTCGTCACTATCTGATGGATCCTTCACTGCTATAAATTGTAGCAGTACCGTGTGAAATCTGCTTCAACTGTGCTGATATGCATAGCTGAGGAACTGGTCCAGTACTGCAAGCACCTACTGGGTCTCAGAAGTTGGATGGGCCTAATTATTACAAGCATGGCTACATTAGTGCAGAGGTCTTCCCTTTATCAGTGCAATTGAGAAATCAAATTAGGCCAATAGTATGATATGCAGTCTGTTTAGCAACACTGTTAGAAACATTTATTGTAGTTTTAAGATAATGTCTTTATTTGTGATGTTGGATGTGCTTTGTACTGATGTAGCTGGTTGAGCTCTAAGCGCCTGACTCATGCCAATTTAGAATGAGACTTCATTCTAAAAATTGCTTACAAATAGGAAATTCCTGGAAAAAAATTCAGAAAACTCCCCAAACTTCAGACAGGTTATTGCTCAAGTTAAGTGTGCTCTCCAGTATCAGAGCAACAATTGTATGACTGGCATTTCTGTAAAATACTTGGATTCTGCAACATGGCATTTTCTGACAAACCATCAGTTGAATCTGGTTTACAGATTATCCTTAAAGTGTTCCGTGTCAAACCCATTTTCTCCTTCCCATGGAGGATATTCTCCTCTGATTTGTCTAAGCAACAGCTGCTTTCACTTATAATCTCCAGAAGAGATATTGTCTGGGTAAAACATATGGTCAGGTACCCTGTGCCATCTAACTCAAACCACTATACTTTTGTTAAAATCTTACTTGCTTGAGAAGGAAGGTTCTGGTCTGCTAATGTAAAAGCTTTTGCACTCTTTTAAATTCATAGCATCTACAGAGTTGTTTTCAACTATGTCTTGCATGAAGACTGAGGGAGAGTTCCTGAAAGCAGCATGAATCATGCAAGAATTTTTGGTTTTCTTTTACTTGGTGTTGTTATTGAGGCTTATGGACTGTACCTAGAAGGGAAAACTCGTATTTCCAGTAGGACTATGATTTGTGTGAAGCACAATGCAACGTGACTATACAAGAATTGCCTTATTTTTCTGAAAAAGCCTTGTACTTTTGGTATTATTCACAGAAGGCGATATAGCACACTTTGACAGCAGTATGCATACCTGTAAAAGCACCTATGAAGCTTTCAGAGCACCAGAAATTTGCTAAAATTATTTTTGAGATATGACGTAAAATTGAGCAAATGGGTGTATGACCTGAAACCAAAATAGACCATGTATTTTTCTCACGTTTTTTTTAAAAGTTGCATATGGATTTGAATTAAGAATCTCTAGTAGGGGCCTACTGTGAAAACAGCCCATGGAAATAAGTTACCATTCATCCCCACCTGCTCCTCCTAAAGTGGCAAATAACATAGATTTCATTGTGCGCTTTCAATGACTCCAAGAAAAACAGCTCATATTACTTGTCCACTGAAAATGAATAGCAGTGAATGTTTTCCTACATACACCATTTTCCCACATGCATTGTTTTCCTATGTACATTTATATTGGCCCTACATGTATTAGTTCTCTCACTTTCCAGACTAAAAAATACTTTCTTTTTTTCTGAAATTCATTATAGGCAACTTGTATAGGAGCCAGAAACGGCACATACTTTCAATATACAGAGAAGAGTATGATTTTTGAAAATACACAGTTGATGACGAGTTGTTTTTCTTCTGTCACAGCAAAAGTTTGACTATTGAGGGCTTTTTCCTCATGGAAGAAGGGGAAGGGGTAAGACAGCCTTTTAGATGTTGTCACATTTTCTTCTTTCAGTGAAAAAAAAATCATTTAAATTCTTCCAGAATTGATGTGGTTTTCTTGTGACACCTGTTCTGGAGACATGTGTTTACGCACTAGTTTTCTACTGAATCTGCTTTCTGCAGTATTTTGTTGGGAGTATTCCTTCGTCATGGAGGGTGGGGCGGAGGAATGGAAAGTACTTGCTGTCAGGCTGGCGTAATTACATTTCTGTTGTGATTATGTCTTAAGTACTGTAATCTTTTCATAGCAGTATTTTGCCATGACCTTATTCACTGAAGAAAGAAACGTAAACTGGCACTGCGCGAGCTGGGCCCTGGGGGCGGCGGGGGCTCCTCTGGGACCTCAGGGCAGGGCCGGGGAGCCAGGGCCCGTCCCACCACCCCAGCCAGGAGCAGGCAGCTGGGGGGCACCAGGGCAGCCCCAGCCCTGGGTATTCTGCACCTCCCTGGGGACGGGCTCAGGCTGAGGCGAGGCCGGGTTGTGGACCCGTGGGTGGGCCCAGGTCAGCGGGCCGCTGGCTGGGCGGGGCTGTGGGGAGCTGGCGAGTGGCCCTGCTGCAATGTTGCTGCGGCAGGGACTGATGGCCTGGGGGCGGAGGGCTGAAATGGGTTTTCCGGGCCGTGAGCGGGGTTGGAAGGCCCTGGGAGAGGCCCGCTGGTGCCCACAGGGCCCTGACAGGAAGCTCTACCACGTATGTACTCTGACTGCTCCAGGGAGACCTGTGACAGCCTCAGGGCTTCCTGGTGACTGTCACAGTGAGGGCTCTTCCCAGGGAGGCTCCGCTCCGAGGGGGCAGGTGCCTTTCTCAGCTCGCTGGGAGGTGGGAGATGACTTGGAGCTTTCCAGCTCCAGGTACAAGTGTTTTGAGAACGTGAACTCTAACAGGGCATGCAAAAAGCACACCAGCTGTGTTGGTTTTAGTATTAAATTTGGGGCCTGACAAGTTTAGTGCTGGATACCTTCCTAGGTGCCTTCCTGGGCTGACACAGTCACCTGCGTTGGAGGGTGTAGACATGGCAGCCCCCCACTGCCGCTGCTTCGCCCCCTCCCCCGGTGGGGCCCAGGCAAGCCATTTCCCACAGTGGGCACCCCTTCACTGTCAGCACTGCAGGTGCCAAGAGGCAAAATAACCCCTGCCAAGGGAGGCTGCAGCGTTGGCATGGCGAATGTCCTACAGCAAGTGGACAAGGTGGGCTGTGCAGCCTCTCTGTGCTAGTTTGGTTGCTCTTGTGCCCAGTTCTTCAGGGGTTTCCCTTCCTGACTCGTGGCTGAGCTTTTAAAAGTGCTCTGGTGCTTTATAGGTTTTGGGTGCTGAGGAGATTTCTTTCCCTCCTCTTTGCATTGCTCACTTTTTTGTTTTCGATATGATGAGTTCACTCTGTAATGGCAGTTAACAGGCATGCAGTAATCTGCATAAATGGAGAAAGGCAAATGCAGACTAAAAATACACCAGAGAAGTGCGTTGGAACGACCAGCTGATTTCACAGCATCACGCAGCCAAGACAGAAGACATGAAATAATACATGGCCCCTTAACTGGCGTAACATGACCAGCGCTGTGCCTGCAGCTGTACTGCAGCACGGCACCATCAACGTGTGCCACAGGGAAGTGTAAAGCCAGGAATCCCATTTCAGTTGTGGATTTTATGCTTCTGTTATTTTCCAAAGAACATTAAGGGTTTTTTTCTTTTTAACTGTAAACCTTTTGGATACAGTCAAAGACTCTAAAAAAAATTCCTTTGTATGCCAAGCTGCTGCTGGTGTGCTTCATGGCCTTGGAGTTACATTCAATCTCTTTATGATTCAGTTCTGCATTTCCATTCTCCACAGGGCTGTTATAATGCTTAACTAATTAATGTTTATACATTGTTTGATGTCCTTGAGCAAATAGAAATATAAAGCTACAGATATACAGACAAATAATAGCATTTCAGGCCTGCTGAACTCCAGTTTCAACCTGTAGTCACAAAACTGAATTGCCAAAGTGAGAAGCAGGAAAGAAGCTCCATGAGAAGCTGCAATGAGGAAAGGAACTCCAAAAGCATTACCTTTTTTTCCTCCGTGCTGATGAAATGCTCCATTATTTTACTTCCTGAGTTTGAAGCATTATTATTTTTCGATCCCAGTTCTTTTCAGAAAGCATTTAAGTAGTTGTTATTCCAATAATGAGATAGTAATGGGAGAAGAAAAGAAAAATTTCTCCCCCAAATCACAATTCTTGGGATGGTCTGGGTGACAATTTCTGTGTGGGCTAAAAAATAAAGAATTAATATTTTTCAAGATTCATTGTTCCATTAATTGCTACTATTCTAGGGCAGGGCTTCTTCCAGCTTGTCTTTGGGATTGTGATTTACATTTAACATCTATGCTGCAATGCAATTTTAATAAGCTACACTATTTTCAGTTTTTAAGTCAGCCAATGTGTCTGCAGACTCAGGGATGTCACAATTTTAGTATTTGAGTGTGAATTTTTACTACCTAGTTCATGGTTGGTTTATTGAGTTCGAAAATACCAACAAGAAAGAAAGAAAGATTTGAGCTCATTTTGAATGAATTTTGACAGGCTTATAATCTACTTTCAGGGATTCAAAAAAAAAAGACAGAAACTGCTTTTGGAGGGTAAATGATTTGTTGAAAATTATTTGCTCAGCTCTAATTAGGATAAACATTTTTACTCATGGAAATGAAGGGAATGTACAGGCTCAGATGTTTATTAATTCAAATATGTAGCATCTTTGTGAATAATTTTGAAACTGATAATACCCAAGTTCAATTATTGTGCAGTTAGTTACTATGGATACTTGGTTTGCAAAATGTGTGGCTTTATGGCTAAATTTCTGCCAAAGACCCTATTGTTAAATAACACGTCTTTTTTTAAGCAAACACATGAAGTGGCGTGAGAGTATGTTCATAGTCATGCACACAGATCTGGCAGAGAGAAGTCTGCGTAAATATCAGTGAGCTTTATTTTGCAATCCTCCCTTTGTGTGTCTTGGAGCAGATTTGTCAGATTTGTATAAATAGGGCTTTTTAAATAACGGCTTTTATGTAGAAGTTCAATCATTATTTTTGTTTTGACAAAAACATCCCTGCTTCTATCTCCCCACATGCCAATACTAACTCAGCTCTCCTAAAGCCTGGTCAGCTTTCCTGCCCTTTGGTGGTGTTGCCCAGTCTCGTGGAAGTATTGTGGTACAAACAGATCATCCTTTAGTTATCAAGACTGAGTGTGCTTTGCTTGGTTTCTCACTTTAACATTTCCTCTGGTAAAAGACTTCTGCCTTCATTTCATTAAATATTGTGAAATCTTACTCAGTGACAAGTTTACCAATAAGCAACATGTAAAAAAGCCTCCCACACAGTTGTTACTGTCATGTTCCCAACTCATGCACAGGTTCTGGGGCTGTCGCTGACTCTTCTGCTTTGGCAATCCTCCCAATGGCCAGATTCTGCATGAAAATCACATGTCTATTCAATAAAAAATAAAATTACCTTTTTTACAGTAGTCACATTGCAGGGTCTTTAGACACAGTAAGACACAACTAGTTATAACTACAATAGCAATACTCAAGCAAATGGATGAACCATTCATGGGGCATGGGCTGCAGGGTGGCTTACTGAAGCAGGTAAGAAATGGCAGCAGTAACCTGTGAGCCACTCCTTTGAGGTTAGTGAGAAAGTTCAGCTGAAAATAAAACTTCTCTGCAAGTGCTTCCATAAGCAGGGCCTCTTTCTCAAACAAGAGCAAAGGAAGAAGATTTATTTCTCCATCTTCAGATGTCTGACTAGTTTGTACAAAGTCAGGTGACAATCTTAAACAAACTTTTTACCTGTAAAGCAGCAGAAGAGAATCATTATTCAGTCAAGGTATCGGTACTCGTTCATTCAGTCATTCCTACAATATGAGAGTTGAAAGTGCAATCTCCATGTGTAAGTGCTGACCGGGTGAGAAGGGAACAGTGGATGGATCCCAGTATTTATGCAGCCCCCTTTGCGAGGCAAGGCATATGATTTATGTAGCCTCAGTTGTCCCGCAGATAAAGGTGTCTTTAGTTAATAAGAGGTAGTTTTTGCAAATTGGTGAGTGTGGCTTGGAGTCAGGGACCTTGAGATCCACAGGCAAGTGAAGCTTCAGCCCTACTTTTGCATGCAGAGGCAAAAACTGCTGCTGGCTGTCATTTGCCACATTGGCACCTGTGAGAGCACGCCAGCAGGTGCTTATGGGCAAGTACTGCGTCAGAGCTGGATTGCTGCTTAGAACTGCTGAGTGAATTAAGATGCATAATAATTTTTAAAGCAAAACTCTCTCTTTATGTGTAGTCTATTGAGCCCTGCGTGTTGTAACACCTTTGAGCAACAGGTGGTGGAAATTAAGCACCGTTGGCCTTGACTGGTATTTTGCCAGGTCCTCTCCTCTGTACTTTTTCCACAACCAAACTGTGAATAAATGCTCATTAAGAAGCAAGTTATCTGTTTGAACTTGGTTTTTGAATACATTATCTCCTGTAGTTTTGGCTTCTATTTTATTTCTCCTTACTTAATTCAGTATTTTTATAGTTTTTGTCACTTATCCTTCTCCTGCTTCTTATCTTCTATGTTAAAAATCATGGACAAGTAACTGGAGGGTTGGCAATGTAGTTGGAGAAACAGATTTAGAAGTCTAAATTTTGTCCTGAGGGATAATTTTCACATATTTTTTTTTAATATCTTATACAAACTGAACAATTTATTCAAATGATCCATCAAGTGGAAAAAGCTCAATAGACTGTTCGATGCAGTGCTATCACAGTGAGTATAAAATGTCAAAAAAGTAATAACAATTAAGTTTAAGAGAGGTAAGCGCTTCATTCATGGCTAGGAAGAGCCTTGCCAATGGAAAGGGGCACCTGTTTCAGCTTCACTGAGGAGGTGATGTTGCTGACTGCCTATAGGAAAACACTTGGACTCAGTCTGGAAAGACCGGTCACAAGGGCTAGATCATGATTCAAACTCTCAAAATGTTTTGCATTTTCATTAGGATGAGCTCAGTTTAAAAAAAAAAAAAAAAGAATGGAATTATTTGGTATTTGAAAGCTTGATATTTGAAATTCATGTTAGATGACCTAAAGGTTACAATTTTATAATTTCACACAGCTGATTTATATTTGAGATGAATGGCCAAGAGTAGCACAGCATGTAAAATACTTTAAAAATACATTTTAATTGTAACATAAACAGGATTTAATGGAACAAACTACTCTTTTCTGTCATAACATGTAAAAAAGATACTTATTTCTGCATTTGTTGGTGAAAAAAGGTATGAGTTTCCTTTGTTTGTTCTCATATAGCTCTCATAACAAGAGCTAGCAATGAAACTTACCTAGCGTGATTTTGTAATTTTTGTTTTAAATCCTTATTGTATCATGAACGGATCCTTAGGGTGAAACGTCTTGGTTTTAGGAATTACTTTATAGTTTTACCTTATTCTATTCATGAAAATATAACAATTTAAAGGTAAAATTTTCATAGGCAGTCAAACCAGATGGGAGACAAGTCCTAGATGAAAGGAAAATGTGCTCTTAAATAATCATAGCCAGAACATTGAATTTTAAAGGTCTTAATTCATCAAGGAAGAATGTATTTTGGCATGTAGCTTTTTGGCATTATGCTTGGGTAAGAACAGTATGAACATAAGGAGGAGAGTGGTGTCAAAATGCAGACTGTGAGGAGAAATCCAACAGTACATTTGAATAACCTCGTGCCTTGTGGTTCATATTTCTGATCCAATTTTGCACTTTCTTTAGTTCTGTGATGTTTCTAAGAGAGCTTCGAGATATAAACTTAGAGTTTTCATTGGAGGTGGAGGTGAGGAATTTGCTAGGATCCACTAGTATTGTTGTGACCAAAAATTAGTATGTTTTTTCCTGTCACCGTAGGTTTTGACAGGTGTAATAGAAATGCCAGCTGCTCCTTGCTGCTTGCTGAAATCACTGTTTATCTAGCTGGTTTTCTTGTCTTGGGTATATGTAAAGATCTGGTTTGCACGAAATGAAAAAAAAAAGCTCAAAGTAAGGAATATGAAAACTGTAGATAAAGATTTCCTGAGAGTGAATCTGCATATTAGAAAATAATAGCATGAAACACGAGGACAGTGTTGTGAATCCAAGAGGTATTTTGTGAATCTGTAGTTAGTTTTGTAAAGCCAGCACAGCCATCTCAGCCGTCTTTCTTGCTTGAAATATATAACACAACACCATTGTAATTTTCTCAGACTGTAGTGCACGTTGGGACTTTGAAATGTAGAGATCGTGTCTGTTCTTAAAGTTTCTGAAATCACAAATCTAGGTTATGAAAACAATTGAATTGGCTTAAAAATTGGAAGATAAAGAAAATTAAATCAAAGCATATTGGTATGCATCAGCTTTCCAGGGTATACTACTGCTATTTATTTTCCTGGTCTTGCATATATGAAGGAAGATGATATGACTTTTCCTAGAAAGAAATTTTGATACTTGTTGGTAGGCAAAAGTGTCACTTTCACATGAAAGAATACATGCTTATGGCAGTCACTTTGTAAATGGCAGTATTTTGTTTGAATGCCGGGAAAACACAGACATATTTGATAAATGCAAAGTTTCAGTGCCTTTCAAGCTATCTCAAGCTAGGGAAAAAAAAAAGAGTGAAACAAAATTGCATGTTATTTTTTAAAATATTTGCTCAGCTTTCAAGTTTGACTAGTCAGGCTTTTTAATGATATCACATCTACTGTTGGGTTTTTTTAAAACTTCTGTGTTTTTATTTTAGTATTTAATGTGAACTTGAGGCATTTGTGGTGAAGAGCTTAGGTTAAGAATTAAGCAACCCAAAGTTTGCAGCTGTTTAATGGCAAGGATTTGTTTTGTCTGAAACGTACAGAATTTTAACCACCTGGAGTTAGATCACCTGATTTCAATGCTCACAGAAATTTTAATTCTAGTTCAACTTGTGAACTTTCTTCCTACCTAATTGTTTTGTGTAACTCATCTGATGCCACTGAAGTCACTGCCAATTTACATTAATATAAGCGCAAATTTTGTGCTCTTGTGTTACAAGCTTAAAAAAAACACGTGGAGTCTAAACAAGGACAAATGAACAGGGAGTGGATCATTTTGTTTCAAGCTTATTTGTATAAAAGTATATATCAATTAATACTTACTAAAATCATGTTTCTGAGAAGTTGACAGATTCTGTTGATGGCTGTTAGATTTAGTTCATCTCATAGAGGTAGGGAAAATCCTGTTCATCACAGAAATGCTCTTAGGAGGTTTCTTTGCTGGTGAGTTTGTGGAAGGGCAAAGGTGAAGAAGTGAGAAGAAAATTCTTTTGCTAACACAGATATTTCCTGTAGACAGCAATTACATACAGGTCTGTGAACTTTAGTTGGCTACCCACAAGCATTTGAACTGTGAGCTCAAAGTAGTATTTGTCTAACCTTCCTTTATTTCTGTATTTCCGAGATATCTGGTAGAGACTTTTCAAAATGAAATACTTTTTTTTTTCTTTATGAGTGAAAGATCAAATAATGCAATTATTTGACCATTTTCTCACCAATTTACAGTCTGTATACCATAAGAGAGTTCATTAAGTAGGAAGCATACACGGGAGTTTGGCTTTTTCCTGACTTTTTCTGCAAGCTATGATTCTAGCTGTGCTATTAAAAGCTACTCTATATATAGCTATTTTACAGTTCTTTTGTCAACTCATTGTTTGTTATCACATTGACTAGGAGTTCTCTGTTTGAGCTTAATTTATGATCTTGTTTTAGAGTAAATTATTATATTTTCTTTACTCTGTGGCTCTTAAATGAAAGTGTAGCTTAATGCTGCCTTCAAGTATCATGGGTTTTTTTCCTAACTCCTGATAGCGTATAGTAATGATACAGAAAACCTGTATAACGGCTACTACTACTCTGGTACAATAAAGAAAAACGCTATTTCAAAGGAAAATCTATTCTATTCAGTTGTAGGTAGAACAATATACTGGGAGTTATTATCTGTTCTGTTGAAGTAATGGCACTTCTGCTAAGCATTCCTGATGGACGGGATGGTGACTTTCTCTCTGCTAGTTTCTGGGATACGGGCATTGTGGGTGCCGTAAGCCTTGTTCCCATGTAACCACCCAAAATATGTCCATGGTTCCTTCTCTTGCGGAAACAAACCAGTTATTTTCTACTAGTACTTTCAAAAGTTGCAAAGGAATCCAAACAAAATGTGAAAGGGAGATTCCTCTTACTCAGTACGAACTATCCAGACATTTCTGAGTGGAGCAGGTTGTAGCATCCAGATCCTCTTCAAGTAAAATCCCCCACCCCGGCCTACCAATGGGAAATTCAGCTCTGAGGTGCTCTGGTTTAGACCCTGGGAGCCAAATGCACTCTGTGGATCCAAAGGAGTAGAGCAGGATTTTTTTTTTTTTTTTCTTCTGACTTAACTCCCTGTCACTTCCCAATATGGTCAAATATAGCGCACAATGCTAGCTTTGTGTCTTTGTATTGTCTTTGGTATTGTTAGAAGTCATTGAGTAACTGTGGTTTATCATCAAATAGGATTGTCCAAGAATGTTGGAACAGCATTATGGAAATGAGAAAAATGAGTGGCATCAGCATGAAAGATATGCCTCACAGTAACTAGAAGCGTGTGTACTGTGTTGAGACTAGACATGTCCGATGTTATGGAATTCCAAAAATTAAATTATTTCAACTGTTTCCTGATCAGAGCAATGTTTGAAATAGCCAAAAAAATAGAGATGTAAAAAAAAAAAAAAAAATGCTGGCTGGGAACCCTTGGAGCATTGATGTTTCAGAGATACTAAGAACGCACACATCCCATGGAAATCCATGAACTCCTTGAATACTGAGTACTTGAGTTATACAGGTCTTAAAATTACTGCTTTAACTTTTATTTGTTCTATGTATCACATCACATCTTTACCTTAAATGTAATACTGTTCTATTTTGTCCTGAGAAGGAAATGGAGTTTGACTTATGTTTTCTGCCTTATCATATCCTGCTATTTTCTAATATGGTCATATTCACCCGTCTGTGCCAGTGCACATGCTCACAGTGCAATCAGTTTTCCCTTTCAGTCAGAAAGCGGTCTAGAACTGTGGTCTGGATTTAACCATTTCTTCAGTGCCTTTAATAGGCAGTTACCCTTTTTTTCCCCAAAGAACTCTCATTAAGGCAATCAGCTGGGTATTTCAGTGTTTCAGGATTAAATACATAGTGGGCTTTTTGTTTCACAGTTTTACTTTGTCCTGTTAAACTTCTAATTGCCACCTGGACTTAATATACTGGATTAATATCAGCTGGTATTCCACTCCTTTTCACTGGCTACGAGCAGCTCTAGCCTGTCTCGTGCAGAACACTTCCTATGGTACAGTAGCATCAGTCACTGTATCTGATAACACTGTTCATATGCTGTTTGTGGAAGGAAGGAGTAAGGGTGAGTTCAAAAGCATTTTACAGGCGTATGCTAATAAAGTGCTAAAAAACTTTAAAAGGACAATATTTTATTTAAGAAATTCTATATTGTCATTTTGTGAACAGCCCATATAATTTTCAAATTATACTTTTGCATGTAATTTAAATGACCTGCTCTCAGCAGATGGTTGATCTGCCAACTATCTGGAAGACTACAGTGCATGTTTCCTATTGCCTTACTTATTAATTTCCAAAGGCCTTTAACGGGGAAAAAGGGGTTTAGACCACTGATGGTGATGGATTCACAAAAGGGTATGTCTCGCCAACTGATTTTTAGAAGTAGTAATGTCACCCTGTTTGAATGATAGCAGTAAGTTGAAAAATAAATTATATCTAAATAACTTAAATTCTTTTTTTAAGTTTTTTTTTCTTTAATGATTTAATAAAAAGAACAATACTTATTCCTTTTTATAAAACCCTATGTCAAAAGAAAAGTAGTAGTAGTTTATCTATAGGGAAAGGGCATAAGAAAAATGGAAGGAACTGGCAGTGATATCAGTATGCTTTTGGGCCTCGATGTGCAAACATTACAAGAGCCTGAGATTTTGTCTGGTTAATACAAAACAACACAGGTTGTAGTTAGCCTTGCTTTGCAGTGATCATCATATGCTGGCATGAGTGGGTTCTGTGTATTTTTTTCACCATACTGAAAAAAAGAAGGTCTTAGGTTCAGTTCTAAAACTCCCCAGTCATCTCTGTTTTAGGTTGTAATCCAAGTAGCAAAGTGAGACTAGAGCTGGTTCAAAAACCACATGCTACTTATGAAAAAATTATTAGAAAAAATGTGGGGTTTTCTCAAAAAAATGCTTTCCACATTTCTAGATTAATCAAGATTAATGTTTTTGTTGCCCTTTTCAGAAGAATTTTCAAAAATCAAACCTTTTACTTATGTTTGTTTAAGTTTTTAAGATTTAAAAATACTTATTTTATGTCATCACATTTTGGAAGAGAGGTTTCATTTTTTTTTACTCCCTGAAATGTCTTCCTCTTCAAACTTTCTCAGCTTTGCGCTTTCAGAAATTTCCTGGTGGAAACAATTTTAAAGAAATGGTATGAAAAAAGTTTTCTCCAGATTTTTATCTTCCCCCCACTTCTTTTTTTTTTTTTTCCCCCCAGTAGAAAAGATCTTGTTGGACAATAGTTAAAGAGTAAAAAAGAGAAGAGGAAAGAGAGACAAAAATCCACTAAGCCCAACAGACCATATCCAAAGGCTTATGGTCGATGAACTTCAAGAGGTAAATATACCTGAAGGTCTAGCTCAACAAGCACCTCCACAAGGAATAACAATTGTACTGCGTCTGTGAGAATAAAGTCAGCAAACCCTGAAACATTTAGGCTAGGTTTCATCTCACCTAACTTAGGCTGCCTAGCAGTTATGAGTCTGGTATGAGGAAATCCCCTGGGTAATGGAAGGAGATGACAGATAGTAATTTATTCCACCTGTGTTATTAGCTGAAGTTATACAAGATTAATTAATTAATGTTTTGCTTTTGCCTATGTAATTTTCATACCAGCAACGATAGCTGAATCTCAACCTAATTTTTCATATCAAGTCAACATTTATTTTTTGAATATACAATTACAAAGCAGATAAACTGCTATCTGTAACAAAATAGGCAAGACATACAAAGTCAGTTAACCACTCCTGGATGCCCATGAAGTTTGATCTCATTCAATAAACAATCAGTTTATTTTCAATAGGTGGGCATGCAGTGGCTGTTGAAATCAAGTTAATAACTGTGCCCCATTTCACAGGAGTGGAGTTACCAGTAGGAAAATGAGGATGAAGAGAAGGATATCATGCCTCTACTCCACTCCCGTTAATAATGCCAAATGCTGCAAGCCTACTGTAATATGATCCATTAGTGGCTTTGCAGCTCCCTCTCTCCAGTTCTGCTCCAGAAATAGATGCATTTCAGTTCCGTTCCAAAAAGCAGGAATAATAATAATATTTTCAGAGCTGGGTAAAAGCTAGAATTTCACCAAAGGGAACGTGAGACTTGCTGACGGTTGTCAGAGGAGAAATTTGTGAAAAAGTTAGGACAGGTTGCACAAAACTTTTAATGGGAGTTCTACAAAACTTCACGATATTTCATTTTACCCAAAGAGTGCAATATTTTTGCATGTTTCAGGCTTTACCTTTTCAAGCCTCAGGTTTGCAACTACATCTTGCACACACTTTAAAAAAAAAAAAAAAAGTGGCCATAGCAAACATAACATTTGTCCTAGTAATGATGGCTTTGAAATTCTTAGTAATCAAATATATTTAGCTGCATAGCTAAATATTTTTATTTGAAAGATTGAAGAAGTATGTGTGGGGTTAAGAAGAGAGGAGGTAATTTGCCATGACCTATTTTCATTCCATTCCAAACAAAATTGCACCACTTAGCTGAGTACTAAAAAGGGATGCCTGAAGCACACTTGCATTAAATCATCTGTTAATGTCAGGCCAAATTTCTGGTCTACTGCCTTGTAGGTGGTGACAGCCCTCTGCAAGGAATACCTGTGTTCTGCACACTCATCAGAAACTTTTATGTGCTAGAATAGCAAAAAAGGCTTGAAATATTCATAGTTGATGTGAAGAAAGATCTCCAAAGACATAAGATGAAGAACTAAGAAAACAGTTGGAAATATACATCTTTGCTGTAACTAGCTCTGAAGTAATAGTGGTCTCGAATTCAGCCAAAACATTGATGGGTAGATGAAGGGAGAGCAGTGGATGTTGTTTACCTTGACTTCAGCAAGGCTTTCGACACTGTCTCCCATAACATCCTCATAGACAAGCTTACGAAGTGCAGGTTAGATGAGGGGACAGTGAGGTGGACCAAGAACTGGCTGAACAGCAGAGCTCAGAGGGTCGTGATCAACAGCACAGAGTCTGGTTGGAGGCCTGTAACTAGCGGTGTTCCCCAGGAGTCTGTACTGGGTCCAGTCCTGTTCAACATATTCATTAATGACCTGGACGAAGGGATAGAGTGTACCCTCAGCAAGTTTGCTGATGATACAAAACTGGGAGGAGTGGCTGATACGCCAGAAGGCTGTGCTGCCATTCAGCGAGACCTAGACAGGCTGGAGAGCTGGGCTGAGGGGAACCTAACGAAATTCAACAAAAGCAAGTGTAAGGTCCTGCACCTGGGGAGGAACAACCCCATGCACCAGTACAGGTTGGGGGCTGACCTGCTGGAAAGTAGCTCTGCTGAGAAGGACCTGGGAGTGCTGGTGGACAGCAGGCTGATAATGAGCCAGCACTGTGCCCTTGTGGCCAAGAAGGCCAATGGGACCCTGGCGTGCATCAAAATGAGTGTGGCCAGCAGGTTGAGGGAGGTTATCCTCCCCCTCTACTGCGCCCTAGTGAGGCCGCATCTGGAGTACTGCGTCCAGTTCTGGACTCCCCAGTTCAAGAAGGACAGGGAACTGCTGGAGAGAGTCCAGTGGAGAACTACGAAGATGATCAGGGGACTGGAGCATCTCTCTTAGGAGGAAAGGCTGAGAGACCTGGGTTTGTTTAGCCTGCAGAAGAGAAGACTAAGAGGGGTTCTTATCAATGCTTACAAATATCTAAAGGGTGGGTGTCAAGAGGATGGGACCAGACTCTTCTCAGTGGTGCCTAAACACAGGACAAGGGGCAATGGCCACAAATTAGAACACAGGAAGTTCCGCCTAAAGATGAGGAAAAACATCTTTACTGTGAGGGTGACAGAACATTGGAACAGGCTGCCCAGAGAGGTTGTGGAGTCTCCTTCTCTGGAAATATTCAAAACCCACCTGGATGCGATTCTGTGCACCCTGCTCTAGGTGTACCTGCTCAAGCAGGGGGTTTGGATGAGATGATCTCCAGAGGTCCCTTCCAACCCCTACCATTCTGTGATTCTGTGTGATTCTATGTTTTGGCACAAGAGATTAATAGGATGAATTGTTACTGAAGTAAAATGAAATATTTGCCCATTCAGTCATGGTGTGAAAGAAGTGTAACTTCTCCAAGTTTCATGGTATTGCAGCAAAATTTGGCTTCTGAGCAAGTATCACAAACAGTTAACTACTTGTCCCCTTTCTGTAGTCTGAAAATCTAAATAAGATAAAGCTTTCCTAAAGCCATTCTAATATGTTTTGATTTCTGTCTGGAAAAAAACACCAAAGAAAAGAATCTTTTTTTTTTTTTTTTTCCCTCAGTTTATTTTGATCCTTCTGATGTCTCTTTCATCTAGTTTTGGTTCTGTGGCTCTTGTGGAAGCCAGTAGGTAGGTCCCAAGTACAACGCAACATAGAATTGGATTCAAAACCTCATTCAGTAAAACATGCAAGCGTGTACATATAAGCTGCAAAGGTCTAGTTTGCAAATGTGCCTTGTAACAGGGCTCCTTTCAGTACAGCATTCTGGCAGCAGACGCATTCCCACCTTGTCCCATCTCCTTTCTCTCTCTCCGATACCCTGTCCAGTGGACAGAGCTGAGGTTTCAGAGCGAGAAGCTCTGCCTGCATGGGAAGCCTGGCTTTCACGGGCTGTGGCCATGAGCAGCTGAGTGAAATACACTCAAAACAGGGCCTTGACAGGTCTGTCACTGCCATGGCATACTATGCATTTACAGTTTAGCACTGTTGCCGTGTTTAGCACTGTTGCTCTAGTGCTCTATGTGCCAGATGAAGTCATTAGCAGATTTGAGATCTATCAACCATCTGTGCCTGGTATCTGTTCATCCTCAAGTGGGAAAGAGCTATTGGTGCAAAGCTATAGTGGGATGTAGTGGTGCTAGAAGGTCTCTGGGGTATGACTTGGTCATTTGAATTAGTGTGCCCCTTGCATAGCATTTACTGCCCACCCCTTCCTCCTGGATAATGTTTGAGTCTCTTGAGAAGCCTGTTAACATGAGAACTGGTTACAGCATCTTTTGTTAAATAGTTGCCAATGACCAGGAATACCCAGCCAGCTTTGGTGTGAATGAGAAACTTAATAATCCATGAAGGGTTTTTTTATATCTTTAATTTACATTACATTGGGTTCATAAATTAGGGGAAAAAGAGTTATGGCTTTCTTCCTGGTGATGTGTTAGAATACACCAGCTGTGACACACCATTTACAGAGATGGCTGGAATCATTGTATATCAAAGCCAAAAATGATATTGACCCTATTAGTGCAATATACCCTTTGGTAGTCCTTCTTGTGAGACTTTCTTACGTGTGTTATAAGAGCTGCCTCACCGTGTTGCAGTAACATACAGGAACAGGTGGAGACAAAATGATTGATTATTAGTCCTGGTGTTTGTAGTTTGATCCGTGCAGCGAGTGTTAGCCAATAATGATTTGTTTTCTTTCCCTTACTCCCTTATTGACATTTTTAATTGTCTTAGTGTTCGAAATTCCAAATCTGGAGTGTCCTGCTATCAAGTCTGAGTCTGCTTTATTTAACCCAAACGCAAATCCATAGTATAAAGCAATATGAACGAGGTCTGAACTGAAAGCAAATTCAACTCAGTATGTTGCCAAACTGAAGCCTTCATACCCTCTTAAATGCAAACACCGAAATAAATCTTCATGGCTGTCCAGTAGACTGTGCATCTGGCACAGGCAGAGATTGCTCAGATAGTAGCTCTAGATGTCTTGAGAACAGACACCTGCTTACGAGGTAAATTTACGGAGTTTTCATATGTCACTCAGAGAAGAAATAAATTCAACAGTTTGCAGTAATTTTTGTTTGCTGATAAAGTATGCCTGAGAATAATGGTCCATCAGTAAAGTTGGTTTACTCATTTACTCTCTGTGTGTTTACCAGTCTGGGAAAGACTGTGTCTTCCACTGGGGTTACCTTACTGAGTACAGGATACCTCTCTAAAACATGTGCAGTCTCTCAAAAGAACAACTCTTGTTATTTAATTCAATCAGTTTATATAATATTGTTTGTTGTTTGAAATAGCAGTCCCTTTTAAATAAACTTGCAGGATTTATTGCCATGGAGCCAACTCAAACACTGAGAATTGATTCTTTAAATTGTTAGTGAACTGTATGGCCAAACAGGCTATGATGATAAGCCTTGAGAGCTCTAGGGTACTCCTAAGTTTTGCATTGCGGAGGTTTGGAAAGTCTGTGTCTCTCCCCTGAGAATTTTCCCTTGGTTCTTATGCTGGGAGATGTGTTATTTCAGAAATTTTAGAAATGGCAAGGAATTCAACTTTGCAGCTTTGAAGTTCTGAAATATGTGGGCATTTTTCCGTATTTGTGGGTATAACAAACTCTGTGAGTACTCTGTTCTGTCTTGGTATGTGGTTATGCAGTTTTAGTGCTGCATAGCTGGATAGAGAGGAATTTTTAGAGGAATCAGAAGGGACAAGCTGAACAACAGCACAAATTAAATAACTGAGATAAATGATTCTGCAGGAGTTAAGATGACAAGGGCCATGCCTTTGTAAGGAAGAACCCATTTCTTCAAGTGCCAGATTGCCAAGAATTGTTTATTCTTTCTTATTTTAAAATCTGGGATCACACAGAATCAGAACCTGATTGTAGCATAAGGAATAAGGTGGGTCAGTTGAGGCAGAAAAAAGATAAGACAAGGTGACCACGAAACCTGAAATAAGTACTGTGATGCATGAGACAGACGTTGTTTGTTTTGCCTTGGGTTTTTTTTCCCTAGAAGTTGAGTTAGTTAGCTGCCAGTCCCAGTAGGTTTTGATCCGTAAACAGTTGCCTCAGGAACAAGCAGCTTACCTGTGCTCTCCTGCAGCAGTGTTAGATATTCCAGATTTAGCTGTTATTTGAGCTACGTCTGTGAATCCTGGGAAGCTAGGAAAATGGATTTTTCTTCAGTGTTCAGTGAAAGAAATACCTTCTTCCTTTTGTTTCTTGGGAGGTGTGGTCTACAACATGAACTCTTGTGGTGGACTTTTGGATTGAAATCTCCCTTTGGTAGGACTGATCTTTGAGATTTAAAAACCTCTTAAAAGTTTATGTAAATAGAAATGTAGAGGAGATTCAGTAGATTTTTAGAGATTGTAACAAATATAAAAGAAAACAAAAAACCAACCCCATCCTCAGTTGACAGACTATAGAGATTTCAAATTTGATACCTGTTACCAGCTGCTAACTGTCCATGAAGGATTGTCATTCTATCAGGATTTCTCACACTGTAAATGATGAGATCTTCCTACCACCACCACCATCTCAATTCTTCTCTCTCCACTTGCTGAGGACAGAAAGCAGCCATTGGAAAGGTTACTATCTGTGGTACACTTTATATGTGCATCGCTGTTTTTTTCATACCTGAGTTTAAAAGGGGTGAAAGATTGTCTCCTAGGAGGTTAATCAAACCTCAGAGCACCTGAAATTTCTTATGCCTCTGGTAAGATTGTGCGCAAAATCATGTAGCTCAAAATTCACAGGACCAGTTAGACTTCTGCCTGTGTTTACTTACTTAAATACCTTTTTAGATTTGGCCCTGTATACTTCGGATTCCCAGTCTATATTCGAAACAGCAAATAATTAGAAATTAGGTGGTATTTCACTACCTCACTGGGATATTGAGATGCAACTGCATCCTGTGATAATTTCTAAAACAGAGAGGTTAAAAAGTGCCCCATGGCAAACTACTCTTGAAAGAATTTCTTGATGTCTGAATCTCAGAGTATTTTCCACCCATTCACGTTTTTCTTCACATATATCCTGGTATAAAAAGCTAATGCATGTTTATGAAAAGGAAAAAGTAAAACTACTGCTACTTCTGTGTGTAAAACTTTTCACATAATAGAATACATACCTTCAATAGAAAACGATGAAACAGTCTATATCTCTACAGTGATCAAAATTCGATATTGTTAATATGAACAGTTTTATGGTAATAATAGGAGATTTGCAAGGAAGAGGGATTCATTTAGTTCTAAGAGATGTTTGACCTCTGCTACTTCATAATCCGTTAGAGAGAGCTAAGGTCCACATAAGCTGGCTTGCTTTCTTTTTTACCTGGAAGGCATTATTTTTTCAATAAATACCAAAATCAAGTCAATATTTTTAGAACCAGGATAATTGCCACTTTAAATAGACTAATCTTTGCTCAGAAGTTGTCTGACACTTTATATCCAATGCCAGCAGGAAAGAAATAATTAAGATGTATGCTTTTGGTAATTGATCAGGAATATCTGAATGGGTTACATAAATAATAGACTAATCAAAGTATTGTCTAACCATTTAAAAAAACACATGCCCTACTGCATGTACATTTATTTAAATTAATGTTGCTGTCAGAATTTATGAGAAATTTTGAAAGAGGATTTCATTTTCACCTTATGGTTAATGCTCTCATAAATAATAATTTGTCAATTTATAGGATAAGATATACTATCAAATTGTTCATTGTACCTCTTTAAAATAGAGGTGTGCATTTACTGTTCTGGGCAATTACTCTATGGATAAAACTGCAACTTTCAAATCTCATTTTCACATCTGCCAAATCCTACTCTAACTCATTTTCTGCTCTAAGGAGAATTAATGATATTAATAATCTAATGTTATGCAGAAGAGATCTGGGACTTTTCTTGTATATGCAGTATCATGCAGTGTTTTTCTATGTAAAATATTTTATTAGTATGTCATTGATAACTGACCAACAGATTATTTGAAAAATAAAAAAAAATACAAAACCAGCTGTTCCAAAAAAAAATCAGGTATTTAAAAAATACATTAGGATATGGGTACTGGTTCTTGTTTAAAGCCCATGAAGATGATACTTGCTAATCATTTACAAAGTGCTGATCTATCTTGGAGTTGAACACCAAGAAACTTCAGTCTGATAGTTTGGGGTAGGGCTATATCTACTTGCAAGCAACTTCCATTCTTCTCCACTCTTTTCTAAAACCACTTTAGCTTTGTGTGATTGCATGAGGGAAGAATACACTATCAAACTGAATATTTGAAATTAAATGAAAGGTTATATTTCTCTTGAATGGCAATTTGAACGTGCTTTTTTGTGGGATCTTTTACATGCAAACCAAAATACTCATAACACGAAAGATACGCTATTGCACTGTCTTTGTATTTATTTATGCCCATATCAGGTTGCCACAGTCAAGGCTGCTGTTTGCTTCAAAACTGCCCCATATATATTCTTTGGGCTTTACTGGTACTCATTAAAAGCTGCTGCGACAGCCTGGCATCAGCAGAGTCGCTGCATGGAAACAGCCACTCTTTTCATCAGCAGTCACTGTCATCTGCTATGTTGTCTCTGGGTTGAGCTTCTCAGGCTCTTTGTAGGGTGACTTTTTCTTTTTTCGCCCCTCTGGACAGGAAAGTAGGGCCTCTGCATGTGTTTAACCCCACATTTTTGCAGGATACTAATATTTCTGCTTTTAATTGACTGCAGTTTTACAGGAGAGTGTGTCCCAGATGTGATTGCTCTAAAATGAAAGAGCACCAGTATTGGGCTTGAATGTTTCCCATCTAATTACCAATTGCCCCTTCATTTTATTTTGAAAGTTTTTTCACTTGAGTATGGGGTTTCCAAATGATTCTGGTAATCCTGGATTTTTTCCCTTGTTTTTACAGGTGACCTGTAACTGTTTCACCATCAGTAATGGAGAGATGCAGGATGTTGGTGTTGGCCTGTATCCCAGGTACTGTGGACACTGTTTCATTCAGAGGCAAAGTCTATGTTAGTTTTTTTTTCCTTTTTTCCTAGGTAGCTGTAAGGGCCATCAAAGCAGCAGGTAACATGTCTAAACGAGAAACTGGGAAATGCAAATAAATTAAAGGAGAATAAAAAATATTACCGAGTTGAAAACATTCTTAATAGTCCTGATTACAGAGTTAAAACAGTTTCAATAAGATACATCTTTATATTTTATGTTTATGGAGGTGGTAGTCTTTTCTAAGTAAGAATAAATGCTGACATCAAAATGTGTGACTGGGACTAGTAAAAGGAAACCTGTTCAGCGTTGCTTTAGAATACAGGTATTTTACAGCCGAGAGCCTTCTGAACCAGCACTTAAAAGAAAAAGATTGAACACATTTATTAGTTAATTACTATAACTCAAAAAACAGTAAGGTGAAAAGATAAGCCCCTTGAGAGATGGATGTTAATATTTGAATTTCCTGTTATCATTTCTTATTTGTATTAGGTAAGAAGTATGTACCAGGGAAGGTTTTACCTTCAGAGAATTAGTTACCTGTAATTATTAATCTGGAAAATTAGTATATATAGTTTAAAATTATGTTTTACCATCTCAATTTTTTGTTAATGCATGGTTGAACTATGTTGTCAATACCTTAGTGGGCCTGTCACTGTATTTTGTTTTTCTACTAATGTCACACGTGTAAGATTTGACTAAGGACACTTAATATCTTGAGGCCTGCCTTGTGGTAAAGATAAGGGAAAGGTGGTTAGGAGGACATGGGAATTAGTGTTATGAAAAGTACAGAACTGTCATTTGATTTCATAGTGGAATGGAAACAAATCCTTTCACATACTTGGGAAAAATGGAACCTTGTTTTGGAGCATTATTATTAGTGAAATGTTTTCTTTTGGTTGAAAAAAGCCCCTGAATGTGAAGAAAATGGCTGTCTATGTTCTGTGATAATGCACTGCCAAGGGATGCAAGAGACTTTCCCAAGTCCATTCAGAGCAGTTTGAGTTTTGCTGCAGCAAATCACTCTGAGCTGGGAAAATTGTGAACTTAAATCTGTGGTTCCCAAATCCTAGGCAAATGCCCTTCCAGATGAATTCATATGCTTCCAGATGAAATTGTCATCAAACCTACTAGTGTTTCCATGAGATGAAACTTGATTAAAAGTGCTTTGTTTAGTCTCATTAAGAGGTTGTATATTGTTGCATGGCTTGATAACTTCAGTGTCCCAATATATTTTAAAATAGATAAAATCCAGTGGTCCTTCTCTGCATCACCTTGCCAGCAGCTTTGGGAGTATGCCCAGTGATCTCACAATAAATGAAATGTATAATTTCTCCCAGTGTACATTACTGGGTTCAAGTGGAGATTAACCACAGATATTTTATTAGGCCAGAAGCGATATCAAAAGAGTCAGGCTCCTGTTGATAGCTCCTTTAAGAGTCAAGAACTGAATAAACATGGTTTGGTGCAGGGCTCTGACCCTCGGCAACATCCTCTATTTTGCCAACAACAGTTGGGATTTTGAGTTGCTGAATCAGGCAGGCAAGGAAAGCAAATAAAGGCAGCCAGGAGCTGGATAAGCCAAAAATTCTTCTTCCAGCCTGATGATGCCAGAATTGGTCTTTCAATGGGTCATTCCCATGGGGGAAAAAACATCAGCCCCACGTTTGCTATGGGACTGGTGTTGGCCTGGCAAAGTCAGTTGTTTCTCAGCTAATGAAACGTGGGACTCAAAAGTATATAGCAGATGTTGTTGATGTTGTTCTTAACAGTCTCCTTCAAAAAAGAGGGAAGGGCATGTCTGTGTCAGGAGACCCACCAGCGTGTGTGTCTCTTGGGGGTGGCAGCAGCTCCCCAAAGAACTGTGCTGCTTCAGCTGTCACACGCCACAAGAACAGAGGCTGAACCAAAATATGCCTAAAAGAGAGGCGATGGCTGTATCTCTTCCTTCACCTCTATACACCAAGTACTTCGGGTTTGGAACATAGTATACTCCATTTTCTCCCTGATATGAAATACAGGTTGATTGCTGGCTCCTTTGAGCTGCAGTTCCACTGACGGTCAGGGTAACCAATAAGGTTAGTGCCCTGAAACTGAGCAGAAGCAGCAGAAATAAAACACAGTCCCAAGGTACTAACCTTTTGCTCTGAACTGCCCAGGTTGCCTTGTTCCCCACTTGCCTGCTTTGCCCTCTCCCCTGAGCCAGGCCTCTCAGACAGTCACCGGGAGGCCGTCGCCTCCCTCCCACCCTGAGCGCACAGAAAGTAGAAACACGGGAAGAGACCCAGGCAGGGCTCCTATTAGCAATGAATATAAATCTTCTAAGCATTAATTTTCCTCCCCTAACCAAGAACAGCTGATTTACCAGGGATTTTATGTTTCGTAACTTAATTGCTTGATACTTCAGATGTAATCATGTTAGCTACTTTTAAATTATTAAAGGAGAATGACGGTGGAGGCTCCTCTGTAAAGTTCTTTCTCTCTCTCTCTCCCCCTCTACCACCCCTCACAGCATGTCTTTACTGAACCACAGCTGTGACCCAAACTGCGTGATCGTTTTTGAAGGATACCAGCTTTTACTTCGCTCTGTCCAAGAGATCCAGATTGGTGAAGAGGTAATTAACTTGTCCTCCCTTCCGTCACAGACACCTGCAACAATGACATCTCCCTAAATAAATTCCAGACTGCAGGGCCACCAGCTTAATATTTTGATGATATATTGATGTCGCTTTCTACCACATAGCTATCAGGGGGAAAATGATAAATAGAATCATCTCTTCACACTGCCTGGGCCCCATAATCATTACTTCTCATAAATCACTAGCAGTCTTGATAAATTCTTCTTCCTCCTTTCCTCCTCTAGGCACTTCATTTTGTTTGTGTTTGAACATCTTTACCCTGATGGAAACACTTACAATATTTCTGGGTGGAATGCAGTGTTCACAAAGTCATTGCAACAATAAGCATTTGTCAGGCTGCAACCATGCTGTTGTAGTAAACCTTTCATTGACAGTGAAAGTAGCAAGACAAGGTTTGTTTTCTTGTCCATTTCACTAGAAAAGACTTCAAAATATCCCTTTCAAGAGGTTTCTGATTTGATCTGAGGTATTCTCAGCTTTGTTTTTACGATAGCATTTGTATTACTTTGAAAATAATAATTTGTGGCTAGATAAGCATTTCAAAGTAAATGTCTTTTGCAGCAGTGCAATATTGAATTTGCTTAGTAAGGCCTGCAAAGACATGTGTATGTATGTAACTTTACATGCACCAATGACCTATGCAGTCCCAGCTGTTGGTCATTTCAAAATCATGACCTAATGTAAATACGGTTCACACCTGTGCTTCAAACTCTGGGAAGATCAAGGGCATACATATTCTAGTTTAGAAGTAATATCTCTTTTGCTCCTTATGAAGTGTTTTCTTTTTTAATGTATCCTTTCTCTAAGATAGTAAGCCATCAAAATAAGTAAATGGTAAAATATTTTTTAGGCAAAATATTGTGGAGAACCAACAGAAATGCTTTTGCATACATACCTTTTTGCCAAGAGAAATCTTTTAGGATGCAATATGCTTTTGTGGAGCTATTAAGTGTAGACATCTTTCGGTCTGGCATTCTTGGTCATTTTCTTCCATTTTATCCATATACCATAACTTTCCTCTTGGCTTCCCAATTCACCAAATGGGCTGTTTATCTAAAAATACAGTAGATTTTAATGTCTTCCCAGGATGCATTTGGGTTAATTTTGACTTCTAAATTCTGAAGCTACCTTATTTTTATGTGCGTGGATATATATTTCTAGGTAAATTTCATAAGGCAATTCTTTGTAACAAGCTTTTACAGAGTGGGAGAGGCCCTCAGGTGGCCCTGGATGGTTCTGGGGTGAGAAGTGAAGTAGAATTCCTTTGCAGGTATGACCACCGTGCAGACTGTGCTACGGCTGTGAAGCTATGACCCAAATTTTAGACTTAGTGTTAGTGGTCTGTCACCCACAGAAGTCTCTACGTTAAAATCAGTGGTGAAACAGATATGGTGTAAGTTACAAGTAATTTGTAAGGCAATCAGGAAATAATATGTTAAAAGCAGGGTAGCTAAGACCAGTTTGTTTGCAATGACTTTGGCAGTTGTGTGAATACAGGCTTTAAAATTACTGCACCTTATGTAGGCATATTATATTTTCTAAAAAACTTTGCCTTCAATGAGGCAGTAAAATGAAGTCAGAATTTTCCAAAGAGCTCAGATTCTGGTGTCTTTGTTGCGATGATTGCTTCTGGGTTTGGTACTGAAAGGAGAACTTGCCTTAAGGAACATGTAAGATTTTATATATATATGTGTGTATATATACACATATATACACACACACATATATATATACATTGTGTTAAAGCAGGTGCCCTCTTGACATACCTGAAAATAGCGGTCTCAGTCTCTCAGTCTGAGGTACATGCTTCTTTGAATAACGATATGTCTAAGGAAGAAAATGGGCATAAGTGAGAAAGTAAAGATACAAAGTGAATATTAGTTTACATCTGTTATTGTAAAAGGAAGGAAAAGAAAATTATTATAAGGGTATGTACAAGTCAGCAGTTTAATATTATTTTCAACACCCAATTACTTTTCCTCTTACACAACTGCTACCGCTTTTCATTTTGTGTTCTGTATAGTAGCTTTGGTACAACTTCTTTCCACGCTGCCTTACTGCTTGCCTGCAGCAGGGTGAGCTCAGTTTTCTTAATAGCCATGTATTGAATTTACACACCTATGTGCATGAAACTACATTACCTGTAATGAGCTGAGTTTTTACTTGTATTACTGAGGTCATGATCTGAGCTAATGGGAGAGACAATACATGTTAGGGAGGAATCTGACTGGGTTTTCTGAATAAATTGAGTGCTCTGAGGTGGTAAGATGAACATTGTTTCAAGTCATGAGGCAACAAGAAAACTTAAATTATTATAAGCAGTAGAAAACTTGCCTTATCCTGTTCACGCTTACACTAGATTCAGACAGAATGAGATCCCTTATGTAATAATTAATAGAAAGTAAATAAGCACTAAGATTTATTAGAAATGAGAAGCTAAGTAGCAAGTCAAGCTCAGATTAGTAGAAGAGGACTATGGCTTTACTAACCATACAGGAACAAACTTGATAGGGCTTCTGGACCCTTGCCAGGAAAGTACCAACCACTGCAATATGATGTGCTCACTGGTCAGTGAGAAGTAAAAATATTTTTGCACATTTGTAGTGCTTTCTATCAGAGGACACTACAACAATTTACTCATGTTAAGGAGTTGTTGACCACCTATAATCACTGGGAAAACAGAGACACAGGGAGTTGAGGTGACTGGCCATTGTGGTCATCTCACAATTATATAAAGAGGGAGGCACCAGTAGACCTGATTTTGGTTGTAAACCAGAAGAGATATTATTACATTGGATGTAGCTGCTGCAGTGTGATGCAGATTTATTCAGGAATAACATACATGCCCCAACCACACTTTAGAGTGCTCATGCTGTACACACTAATTATATTTTTCAAGTCAGTGATAAAAAGCATGCAAGATTATGAAAACCTCAAAATGTTTTTATGTCCTGATGGAAGTTGTTTCAGCTCAGTTTTAGTCTCAGATCTAGGCAGATTTTGTTGGCTTTGCACGTTTTTGACAGGAAGGCATGTGGCATTTAGTGGTTTTTAATTGAATTTTGGTTTGGGCTTTGAAATTTGTTCAAATCCTAAGGCCAAAATATATCTCAGGCAGTAGAAAATTAGTACCCCTGAGCCAGAAAATGTTCGCCTGAATCCTTATAGAATGAAAGTGCTAAATTTTATGGTGCTGTATATTTGGAAAACTAATCACTCCTAAAATCATACACAAAAATTCTAGCCATCTAGGCTTTTTTTTTGTGGCAAGGAAAGTGTTGCCAGTCCTGAAGCAATAAGAAATCATGAATCATGAATGTTACTTTTTTGTCAGCATTGAAAGAAGGGATTCATGTATAATTGCATGGTTTCCCAAGTTGAAGATTTAAGAAAACAAAGTGTATTGCAGGAATCATGATAAAACACTGAGAACTGGCAAGATGGAGAAGTGTCTGGTCCTTAAATTTTGCTTCAGCAACCAAAAGTTTGGATTTATCTTTAGGTATATTATTTGGGTTTTATACTAATGTGGTTCTATGGAATTGCATGGTCTTTGAGAGCAGAAAGTTACCATTTTAGACAAAAACAGACTGCATTCCCATTGGCTTTTGCCAATGAATGCTTTAGCTGATGTTCAAAACAGCAGCTTTCATTTCTATCATTATATAACCTATTTGTCTGTTTAAATGACATTTATAATCCTCATTAAATGTAGACTTTTTACAGTGAAAATTTGGCTCTGATAGGAAACTTCCTTCAAGCTTAGTAGCATTTCTTTTTTTTTTTTTTCTTCCCCATCCTTGCTCCAACTCTGTTGTAATTCATATAATGCGGTCTAGGTCTATGCTAATACCCCAAATTCTAGTGCTTGACTAGCTGGTAATGATCACCACTAAATTTAAGTGTTTTCTGTCCTGCAACTGGCATAAAGGGAATGAAACAGATAGGCAGCAGAGGAGAGGACAAAAGAAGTGAAAGGAGGACAAGGCTTGGGAGCAACTATTGATCTCCATGCATAGACTGGGGGTTGAGGTGGCTAGAAAGGGTCTCCTAACACTCTGTAGACTCTACTCTGTGCCAGGGTTTTGGGCATAATTGAATCTAATAGCAGAAAGAAAGAAATAATAGATTTTCGTGGGGATTTTATTCTATCTGTCCCTACTTAAAAGACTACAAGACTTTCTGAAACTTGCTTCCAGCAGCTCAAAACTAATTATAACACCTTTTTGCTCCTCGAGATAATGTTAGTTGTAGTGCTGACTATCACAACTTTTGTAACTTTAGGTGATGTTACTTTGATAGTATAAGAAGATGTCCTTTTCTTGCACTTTCTTTGCAAAAATGAAATTTAAGTATGGCAAAGAAAGGTAAGATATGGGGAAGGATTATAAGAAAGTAAAAATTATTCACCTAGAGATCACCAGGCTCCTTCAATGATAAGGTAGCCTATCAGCTAATTTACTTTCTCAAAAAGACAAGCAGCCTGCTCTGAAGAGGTCTTCATCATTTCCGTACCCTTAATTAACCACTTTAAACAGCATCGAGATGTGTGCTATAATTCCAATTGACTTTTTATTAATTACTGTGACTACCTGGTGTTTTGCAGGCAGACATGAGCTCATTTTGCCTATTCTCCAATCAGAAGTTGTATAGTTATGGTTAGTTCAGTGCCTAGCTCAAATCAATTAGTCCTGCTGAGAGACCAGATGTATTAGCTGAGGTCCAGTTCTGCTCCAAAATGGGTGCCTGGCTTCTCATCAGCTTCAGAGTTCAGTTAGAGCAAATTTGTATCTTTCTGCAGAAAGTCACACAACACACTGTACTCTTACAGAGCAACTAATTTTTAAAAATAATGCTAGATACAAATCATATTTCAGATGACCAGCAATAAATCTATCTTCATGAGAGATTTCCACCAAAATATGTAATATTTTTATTATAATTCTATGAGGAGAAGTTTTATATTTGTGTATGTTTGACACATTACTTTTTGTCAAATTACATTTTTTAAAACCAAATTTTTCCTTGAGTTAGAAGGCATTTTGATCGTATATGCCAACACAGAAAGAGCACAGACTGTTAACCACTTATATAACTCTGTCTCAGGAACAGACAACACAACCATCCCTAAGATCCTGAGACCCATGATTGCAAAAACAAGAGGACTCACTTTTTTTCCCTGCCATTTGCTTTAAAATAATTGGGTTTAAATTTCTACAGAATCCTCTGTCTAGAAATTTTGTAGCTTATGGTCTGTTACAAAAACCATAAATTAAGTCCACTGCAGCATGGCAGTACTGGAAAATTGTGTCCACTCATTTGGCAGATGAGGAACATGAGAAACTAACCACCATACCCATGGTTAAAGAATTTCTGTGTCAGAGCAAGAAGCAGGGCTCAGACAGCACTGCATTTCTAAGGAGAAAGTCTTGAGAGTCAATAAGTCTCACGGCTGTTAAATAATTCCCTGCCTTCATAAATGTTATTTAATATATATTCTCCAGTTCAGGGGAAAAGATTTACTGCATTCTTTATAAGCGATGCAATAGAGAGGCAAGCTTTGGTCAGCTGGAATAATGTTTTAATTAATACCATACATCCCACATGCAAATACCATTAAGACAACCTTTGATAAATGGGCATATTTCCTAAATATGTACAAGTTAAATGAGCCTTGCAGCTAATGAAGGGATCCAAAATTAAAACAAGTGTAGGAGAGAGACTTGAATACAGAATTTTTATGTTTAAACGATTAAATGATTAGTATAGACTTAGTCACTGTTAGGTTGGTCATGTTTCTAAATATTCTAATTACATTTTCCCACTCAGTCTGCCAGCTACAAACACTTTTTCACTTATGGATTTCTGCTGGCAGGACTGGGAATTTGGACTTGGGCTTCTGACAGCAAGAGAAACCCTAAGTTGTTAAAACTCTGAAAGCAGGCATCAATGGGACGAAGCCTCTTGTCCTCCTCCTTCTGCCCAGTCATATGCTCTAATCCAGAGCAGGTGGTTACGTGACTGTTCATATCCGCAACTGTTTGGTAACCTCTGAAAAAGAAATTACTGGTTTCAAACTTGTT
>WAAD01041401.1:45759-86156 GCA_013389945.1 Fregata magnificens | reverse complement strand
GAGGAGGGAGGCGTCCAAGGCACTTCCAGGCGGTCCCATCACAAAATCACACACTGGAGTTTGTGGGAGCCCGTGGCTCTGTCCCCTCGCCATTTGGTCTTTTTCTTCTTCTTCTGGCTTTTCTCTGGGATCTGTTGCCTGTTTTGGGAGGCAGACAGGAAAATAAGCGGGTGAGACACAAGGCTGGGTCGGACATCAGCATCCAGAGCCCTGGGCAGCCAGCAGAACAGCATCTTGGCATGCGTATGCATATTTGCATATATATCTCCAGATACCCTTCCACCACCATGTGGCTTGTCATGCCACACAGCTGACAACCGCCTGCGTTTTCAAGGAAGGAGGAAAGAAGCCATAAGCAAACATTAAGGCTAACGGCAGGGATGTATGTCCTGCCAGGACACTATGCCTCCGGTTGCCCTGGGTGAACCACTGCCTCCTCCCCTGCCAGGGGGCTGCTCTGGGAAACAGGGATGCTCTAAGCAATGAAACATCATGCATCACACTGCTGCTAATGCTCATTAGGGAGGAGGGCGAAAGAGATACAGCGTGCACAGAGAAATAAACCCTCCTGGAAAGACTGGCTTTCAGCCGGCATTGCCCTTAGCCAACTGCACTGCTGTGGATTTTGTTATGGAGGGGGGCTAAAAAATAATAATGAAAAAACAGCCTCATTACGATGAGGCATTGCCCAAATGCCTGTTTGCTACTGTACCTGTTTGCAGCAGCTGCTCAGCTAGCCCAGCGGTGCAAATTCAACAGAAGGCTTTGTACTTCAAACACCCGATAGGCAGCCCGTAGACTTAGATTTTATTGCAAGATAAACCATACGAACACCATCAGCTTCCGTTGATTCAAACAGTGTCTAAATAACCAGTCTGAGTTTGAATAGTTCAAACCCAGCCTCTTTGCTATGTAATACGCCAGGCACTAAACTGAGTGTAGACCAAGTTATCCAGACCAGGATGAGACATATCTGGCGGACAGATCATTATGGCTTCATTTGGTGTTTTTTGTACAGCCTCAGCTCCCAAATGCTTGCAACCACCTGAAAAACTCAGCTTTGACTAGTAAGATTTTTTTTCAGCAAGTATGAAGGCTGGAGGCATGAAAAACATAAAACCTTAAAGCTCAAAACTAGAAAGCTGAAATAAAAAAATACTTTAAAGTTAATTTGGATAAACACTAAGCGGCCGCAAGCTGTTCACTGTGTTCTGGAACCGTTTTAGAGACCCAGACAACCACGTCCCGCACCTGCTCAAGATTTCTGTTGTGACAGTCCTTGTGTACGCACTGCTGCAGCATAAAAGGGATATCAGGAAATTTAAAAGATCTATCAGGTGGACTCAAATCACCCCACTCCTTTCTGGATTACTTCCAGACAACAGTTTCCTGCATGAAGCTAAATAAACTGGGAATCAGCCAAGTGCAAGGAGCACAAACAGTGCCAACCCTGAACAAGCATCCTCACCCTGCAAACTCACAAGCATCCTCACCCTGCAAACTCACAGGGGCTCTGAGGAGCCTCTACATTTGTAAAGCACTCCAGGAATGACACAGTTATTAGGAGCTGTAAATTTACATTTTATTTGGAAAAGCTCACTTAAAAAAAAAGAAAAACAATACTTGGTGGGTGATGCCATCCTATGGCTGCGGACAATTTGCAACGTCCAAAGACCAAGCAAAGCTGCTTTGTGGCAAATGACGAGCTAGATCACACAGCATCTCTCTGCTCTCTGACTTAACCCAAGTTGCAGCTCTTGTGAACACCTCTGGTGCCCTTGATGCCACAAAGGGTTTCACCTGGCTGGCAATGACTTTCACAGTGACTATTCAGGGAACTGAGGTGCATCATCTATTTTTGAGGTTACAGAGTGCATTTTCAGGGCTTGAATTCAGTGATGTCTCATTACAACGCTCCTTCCAGCCTGTCTGGAGTCACTTTATGTAGAGAAAGCAAACAGAGCCCCACCATCTTATTTTGGCCTTTTTTTTTTTTTTCCCCCCAGAGTAGAATAGATGGTGGTAAGAGCTTGCTGTAACACAAAAGTAATATCTAGCCAGCTAATGCTGAGTTACAGAACAGTTGGGAAATAGCTTGGGACTTTTCCAACTCAGCTCTGTAGTTCTCCAAAGACTTTCTGCCCCCTGCTTTTGAGACATGTGGGAAGAGTGGGCAGTACCATCTGCTTTTGATGGAGGCTGACTGGAGGCTGTGCTAAGATATTCACAAGTACAGATACGCTGTGAATAAATGCCTCATGGTTTAATTGCCGAGACAGGCACTTTGACTGCACGGTGGGGAGGAGCACGATTTCAGCTCAGCACCCTCCCAAAACATGAAAAATGAGGGCCCAGAAAAATCTGGCAGACAACCAGTGCCAGAAAAACAAATCTTCTCAGAGAGATTTGAGGTTATCAGCCGAGATGCTGAGATGTGCGTGCAGCTCTTTTCCTGCAGGGCAGCCAGGATTTTGGAAGGCAGTCCCTCCCCGCCGGCAGCAGGAGCAGGGGTTCGCCCGGAGAGCAGGCGTTTGCCAAAGCGAGCAAAAACAGCTCATGCCAAAACTGGGAACAAACCTCTGCAGTCTGAGGAGGAAACCTGTGGCTTAGCCATTAGGTCATGCTGCTTCTCCTACAAAGCGGCTTAATTTTTTCCATTTAGTGAACAGAAAATGTTAGAAGTCACCTACAACATTAGAATTTTGTAGAATTTTTTGCCGGTCCTTTTTAACCTCCGGCAATGCAAGACCCTGAGAGGACAAAGCTATGAAAACCCAAATTACTGGTCCAAAGCTTTTAACGCCGGCCTTTTAAAGCTGATCATTATAGTAGGCTTTGCACTGTTCATTGAATAATACATTTTTGTCCTGGCCACAGCTAGTTCTCAACCTGCCTAGCAATGATGTCCCACAAGGGTAACTAAGTGTTAGTAACATCCCTATACAGGGATATTATATATATACACTGTCCCTATATATATATATAAAAAATATATATAATGTCCCTATACATATAGGACAAGAAAGTTTAATAAACCCCAGAAATCTCCCAACCCCCAACCAAACCACCTGGGCACTGCTCCCCAAAAGTTGGCTCCTGGCTCTCTGGGCCAGGACTCCTGCACATCCCGTACATGGGCAGCGAGCAAGTGAAGAGTTTGCAGCTTACCTTATTACCCTCACGAGATCATGGAAGGCTTTGTCAACGTTTAGAGGTGGGTCCTTGGCACTAGTTTCTATATAGGGAATCTGGAGGACAGAAGCGTATCATGAAAGAGATCAGTAACAGCCTACATGTCGGTAGCAAACCAGTTTCAAAATGAAAAACCCTAAAGGCTGGAGAAATTGGGTGCCTAAGAGACCAGGGAAATACAGGTAAACAAAGTGTTGTCATGACACTGCTATCAGCACCTTCACGCTCACAGCAAGGTCAGCAAGCACTTACAAAAGGTCTAGAATAAGCACCAGGCAAACCAGCTGCCATCAGAGCTGTGGGTGTGGGGAAGAATAATCATAGACTTCATGTCGTCAGATGTTCTCTCACTCTAAGCTGTGCTAGCAGACATGAAAATAGCCGAAGGTTGTTGAAAGACAAGCACTTGCCAAAAATTCTTGCTTGCCACATTTTATTAGGACTACTGCATGAATATTTCATGACTACAACTCCCCTTCAGTGTAAAATGATCTTCTTCAAAGTCTGACAGCCAGATGGGGCCTCCTAGAGCGCTTGTCCAGCGTGCTGGCAGATTTATAAAACTGCCTCTGATAAGGTATTTTCGTACATGGCCTTTTCCAAAGTGTGTGCGTACAGATGGGTGCAACATGTTGCAGTTTAGGTGTCCTGGCTCCTACAGAAATGAGCTTCCTTGGGAAGGGGAGGGAGTGAACCTGCCCTGCCAAACCCCCATCGTGGCTTGTTTAGAAACACTGCACAGTTTGCCATTTAGGCACAGCAAGCTGCCAAGAGGTCTCAGCCTTGTTTGCCTTTACCTTTCCATTCAGTTCCTCCTAAGGGAGTTGTTGCCTCCCTCTGTGTATTCACGGCTGCTGGCATTTAGAGGTGATTAGTGGAGTATCATGTCATCTACATTCATCCAAGGCCAATTTCTCAGGCTAAACTATGGCATGAATAATGCAGAGCTAAGATGGTGGGCCAGATTTGTATAGGCTTAACAACCCTGTAACTTCATTATGTTTAACAAGCTCACTTCCTACAGACACCTGGGTGTACTTCCTAATGCCTGACTCTGCCTTTTCACTCCAGGAGGGTGCACTTTCTTCCCTCATTTTGAACATTTCACGTTTCGCACCACTTGCAGACACCTTGTACACGGGGCATCGTGATGGCCACAGCTTTGCTACAGCCTGTTGTACAGCAGAGGCTCTACCTTCAATGATGAATTTGCCCTACTGAAAAGAAACTGTATAGCTACTACGCCGTACTAGTTGAAAATGTAATTGCAAATGTTCAATTGTAAGAGAAATGCTTTAATTCAGCTCCAAATGAGTAGGGAATTCAATTCTGAATGCCTATAGTGGGACTTACAACAACCAATTAAACAATCCCGCAAACTTACATTATGTTTTGTTGCCATTTCTCTTCCCTGTTCTCTTGTAATTTTCCGTAAATGCATTAGATCAACTTTGTTCGCCACCAAAATCATTGGAAAGGACTCTCTGGAAAAAATCAAAACCACCACCCAATTATTAGCAAACTACAACAAAAAATGCTGAGCAGAAGTTTCACTTTCTGATGCTGACATCATCTAACATTTTCAGCTACAGACATACCACATACGTGCAAAGAAATATAAAGACCGACCAAACGAACACACATCAGCCCCCAGACTGTGCTACACATATGTTCATATCGTAAAAATTTACTTGACAAGTTGCATGCATGCATACATTCATTCTTACTTGCAGGCACTTCAGGGACTTAGTGTTATCATTTTTGCAATGCCTGATAATAGCTAAGACTGAAGATTCAACTAGATGAAGAACTACAGAATTAGTCAGGAAATTAACTGAGACATAGAGACAGGTCTTGAACAGGAGAATGGGACTCTCTTGTAACAATTAAGGCTTCTCAGTAACCGCATATATTGGCAGCTGCTAGTCATTGCAAGGTAATGAGCTGTGTTGGAGGAACTGGTGTCACTTCATGTCCTGGTGAAGACTCCTCCACTGAGAGCAACCGTGGGGGAAGAAAAGACGGATTTTGGGAGAGCTGGCACTTCGGGGGGCACCTCACAGGGGAGAAAATGACTGGGGGCAAAGATCTCCATCAGTTGTTACCCCAAGACGAATTGAAAGACTGGCAGTGGAAGCTGGAAGGATGCTAGAGGGAACTGAACAGTCTTCCTAAGTCTCCAGATGCTATTACTTGCTTCTAACCCCAGAGCAAAAACCTGATGAACAAAGGTCCCTTTGTACCAAAACCATCCACCTCTGTAATAATTACTCAGTATTTCTTTAGCTTTACAGGGCACATAAGTGACTGTCTTCAGCCACCGACTGAGAAGAGACCCATCTATCCACAGCACGTCCAGTGCAAGGCTCCCCTGCCGAGGTGTGTGGGTCAGGCTTTTCCCCGGTAGAAATCCCTGTAGCTCCGGTGACTAAAGCAAACCAAGCCAGCTCGTGCCAGAGGCGGTCCTGGCAGTGCGGCTGCTGCCCACCCCGCCTCCCATACGGGAGCCTCTCCTCCGGCTGCGTGACGCAGAGAGCAAAGTCGTGCTACAGGGCCTCTTCCCACTGCTAGAATGGAGGAGGTCCCTTCTGATAATTGACAGTTATTGCAATATTATTTTCTTATATTTAACTTTAAACCCTCCTAAAATGATTCCAGTGTTCTCTGCTGTAACAGAGCTGATTTTATTGGGGTAAAGAGCAGCTGGCCATACTCATTTCTGCATAAAACGCTTCCCTGAGTAACTCTGGATTTTCAAACAGTGTTTCTGTGTCATTTTTCATCGAGACGGTAAGGGCTCCATCTTCTCTCTGGCACGTTGCCCTTTTGCTCTGGCTGGAAAAATACCGTACTGCACTCTGCATTCTAAATGAGTCTTACAGTCAGTCATTCTGATAATGTGGCTTTGATTTAATTTTAATACCTGAGCATTGATATATCTTGACTCTGATCATTCTGGAGCAAAACACTTGCTTGTCTGGATTATTTGATTCCTTTTTGGCTTGCAGCACATTGATAAGAAAGGGATTGCATTTGGACAGTATCTCATTTGCCTTGTTTACATCAGACATAAAACTCTACGGGGACTTTGTTCCCTGTGGTAAGCCGTACGATTGCTAGTTGGACAAAGCTACTATAGTTGGCAGTTTTACTGTAATGAAGATTATGGAAAGAAACAGGAGGAAGGCTTTGAACAGCTCTGCTAACGCGGCAGCTTGCAATTCCTTTGGATTTTAAGTTGCGAAAACTGTCTGCTAGTTTGAAAACCAGGGCGATGCTCTGCTCCCAGCTACCTGTGGGTCTGGCAGGATGGCTTCTTTACTCACGCTGCTCCTATTGCTGCGATCTTCTGAACAAGCTCAGATTTTGGATGAAGCATTAAGCTCCTCGTGCTCTGTGCTTCGGTGGCGTTGAGCAGGGAAACAAAAACAACCTCACCAGCCTGTTTCACTTCCTGCTTCTCACACGCCGGCTGCGGTGTTTGCACGGCGTACGGAGGGGTACAAGTTTCAGTCCAGAGCAAAACAATGAATACCACATCTTATTTTCACAAAGTTAAATCAGGTAAAACCGACATCGGGTTGGGGCAAGTTACAGGAAATGCTGTCCCATCTTCTTCAGCTTTCAGAAACAGATTTAATTTGCCCCAAGCTGAGCTGGCAGTGGAGAAAAGACTGTCGTGATCTGGGAGGCAGACAGAGTGACTGACATTTTTCTTCATTTAGATGAAATCAAAGGGTGGTTTTTCCTTTACTTTTCACTCTTGTGGGCTCTGCTTTGGATGCTTTACTGGAAGAGCTGTCAGCTGTGAACCTCACATGATATGAGTCCACCCTTCCTGTGGGGAAGTTATTCAGAACTGCGAAAGGAAGCCAGCAACGAGGCCCGAACCCTCTGGTGGCTTTTCTTGATGACTTCCATAATTAAAAGCCATTATGAATGGAAAAAAATAAGTGTTTCAAAGCTGCAGACATATAAGTGCTTGATTCATACCCCACCCAGTGAGGATGGATTCATCACCTCTTGAACTGGGATGGGAAGAGGGAGTTATCTCAGAGGTAAAACCCTGGCAGCTTCCCCTTGCTCTGTCAGGACACATTTGCTTACCACGATTAAACCCTCAGCACTACCTGCTCCCATGCACGCACAAGGAGGGGAGCAGGCGACCTCTCTTGCTTTCTCCCCAGTCAAGCAGAGATGTTTTATTCATTGAAAATGGCTGCTGCAGAGCATGATGCATTAACTGCATTACACTCCCCTGTAAGAAATAACAGTTCCTCTCAACATGAGGCGTTTTCCCCTTCAAGACACTTGTTCACAGCCCCGTATCATGCAGGACCTTCTAAGGTTTGTTTGGCACAAACTGAAGCCAGGGAAAGGAGGATGCTGCCAGGACACACAAAAGGATTAGGGCTGAATCAACACTTGCTGACTCCCTGCTGGCATTCCCGAAGTGCCTGCACCATGCACAGAGCATCCTTCTCCCTCTTCAGAGCCAAACGGGTTACCTTCAAAGGTGTCTGCTTTTCTCACACTGCTATGCCAGACCGCTCTGGCTGGAGTTTCTCCCTTCCAGACCCATTTTCACTCTGTCATAACACTACTGAACTTTTCCACGCTGAAAGCACTAGATGCTTATCAGAAAAGCTAAGATACTTCTTTTTCCTCATGTGTAGGTCTACAAACCCACACAGAGCGTGCAAGGATTCACCCTGGGACACCCAGGAGGCGAAACGCAGGGCTAGATGTGCAACCACCCCCACGGCACAGTCTCCGGAGCGGTGGGAGGGGGGTCAGGCAGCGCCTGGCTCCACAGCACCCACCTGTCCTTGACTCTGAGGATCAGCTGGTGGAACCGGTCCACGTGCTCGAAGCTAGCCTTGTCCGTCACCGAGTAGACTATAAGGAAACCATCTCCGGTCCTCATGTACTGCTCCCGCATTGCGCTGAACTCCTCTTGGCCTGCAGTATCCAGAACTAGGAAAGAAGAGATGAAGGGTTTTAGTCACTGTGAGGACCTGCGGCTGCTGTCACCGCTATGTGTCCTACATGGTCCTTCTGCCTCCACAAGGCTTGGTCCTCTGAAAGGCTGCAAGATTTGACAGAAACAAATTGTGGGGACAAGGTGGTTTCTTGTTACAAAGGAAAAAAACACTCCCAGACCCCACTCACCACCATGTGCCTACACTGGGAGCAGATGGAGGGGAAGAAGATTATGTGGATTTTACTTTCCCTTTCCAGTACCAAACACTGACCACTGAACTTGGGGAGTTGCTCCTCTGGCAAGATACGGCTCAAAGTATTTCGCAGCCCTCTGTCTTCCAGCTCTCTCTCTTCCCCACATGGAAAAACCCAAGACTGGAAGAGTAAATAAATGCCTGTTTAAATGTCAGGGACAATCTACAAACTGCAGGGTGAGCAGAGCTGGGGGACAACCCAGAGTAATAGCTACAAGCACTTTTCTTTTCTCAATGCCTGGATATTATTTCTACACAATTATGTGCTTTTAGAGCAAGATGGTACAGCCTTGAGGAACTCCCCTTCAATATTTAGTCACAAGTGATCTTCTGATATTAAGAAGCTAGTTAAAACAGGTGGAAAAGCTTTAAGTGACTTGCATATCCTATATAGCAATCGTGTTTCTGTGCATTGACAATGTCTAGATCTATGCTCAAATCCCCTAAAACATGCCAGTTGTGGCAGCAACCCAGATGCTGTTCCCTGCTAGATTAACTTCCTCTCTAATGTGACCATAACTCACTGGTTCTCCATCACTCTGCCTTGTACAGGGTCCCATTGGCTATGTCATGGACCACATGCGGAGCAAGCTATGCCAGCCTTCTGGGTAAACACCACATACTGATGCACGTCATCGATGCCAATTCTTGGGCCCCAGCTTCGTACACTGCCAGGATTTTGACTGGCAGGAGGAGGGTACATGAGGAGTTCATCAGCTTAGGCTATGCCAGTACAAACCTGGTGCAAGCTCAAAATGCATCGGCTGCTCAGAAGTAATAGTCCTAATGCATCACTATCCTAGAGGCAAACGCGGGACCTTTATGATGACTGGGAACGTTTTCACATCCCAGTCAGCTGGGCTGGGTGGGAAAACTGTTTCCGCCTCCGCTGTACAGCCACAGTGTTAGCATCTGCTGCCCATGAGTGATAGGGAAAGCCCAGGGCACCGGTGGATGGAGACTGTGGCAGGAGCGTACTGCTGACAGAGCAGCAGGGCTTGATACAGGTTTTTCTAGTCTGAGCAGGCCCACAGTCTTAGCAAGATGTTCCCTGTAGGGGTAAGTATTCAGGCTGCCCCGATTTCGAAATGGGGCCAGGATAAAGCCCACTTTGCTGCCGGTGTTACTTGCTGAATCAGCACGGGTGGCCACAGGTGGACATGCTGCATGTCACAGCGCACCCCACGAGCCAGCCCACACCTTCACTATATGTCTGGAGGAAAGACAGCTATGCTGGAGGACCTGAGACCTTACTTGGTGATGGCAGGCCCTTTAAAGCCTTCAGCCTCATTCCTTCGCCTGCCCTAGCTGGTCTTGAATGTCTGTTTCCAGAAGCCTTTAAGGTGTCTCTTGAAGAGACCCTGAGATCTAGGCTTGTTTGCTGAGTAGCTGGAGCTTGCTGGAAAGTCACGGGTATCTTTTCATCACCTTTTATCCTGCTTCTCTCCTCTAAATCTAGGAAACAAGGGTCTCAATTCAAAGGCATCTAGGCTATTCTTAAAGACTGTACAAAAAAGAAGAAAAAGAAAAAGGACAAACAACCCAAAGACACTGCATGTGCTGGGGAATTTCTATGCCCTGGGCAGTATTGCTACCATGGAATAAGGCCAGGACCGCGTGGCTAGGATGGAAAAGGAAATTAATCCTTCCGACCCACCCAACCTGTAAGGAGAGGTTGGGCTGCCCTCATCTGACTCCTGCACCAGCTGGCTGCGATGTCAGGGCAGGGCTGACAGCTGACAACCAACACACTCCCATACACATAAACACACACTCCCTTCCCCTCTCCAACACACATACCCACCTTGTGGTGGAGCGGGAGAGCTTCTCACAGGGGGCCGGGCTCTCCTGCCTTCTGTCCCGGACACAGGGGCAGGTGCCCGAGCACAAGCCGTGGGCAGGAAGGTGGAGATGAATGTGCCGTATCCTGCATGGTAATTTGCTTAGGGACTTCCCCTTGCTCTGGCACATTTGCAAACTTCCCATGAAACACACGAGGAGCATCCAGCTCTGCTCTTGCACCCATCAACCCATCCCCGGCTGCTGCCCCTCCAAAGCTTTCCATCCCCTGTGAGAGGGCAGGGGACGAGCCCTGGGGGGGGACTGTGGGGATACCCAAGGGACGGCACAGGGCTGCGCTCCTGCCACTCCTACCTCATCTGGATCTTGGCCACGGTATCATGCTAAACACAGGCAAAGCTGCTGTGTCAGCAGCTGCTATTTAAAGGGAATTCACTTGCAGCATTCGTAGAAAGGCGAGCAAGTCCAGGCAGCATTTAAAATGGCACTTTGGAAATGCAAGTAAGACACATGCAGCAGTGAAGGTTAAAGTTAATCTCGGATGGGTTATTCATGCAAAATTAAGCATCACGTGGTTGGCCAGAGAAAGTCTTTGATTTAACTTTAAATGTGCTTTTAAAGACGCCACTGCCCCCCACCCCCCACCCCCCACCAGTTCTGTGCTACATGAATTGTAAACAATCAGAGCTTCAGGAAGACTCTTATCTACAGAAATGGGAAAGTAGCAAGGAGAAACATTGAGAAGGTGAAACTGGGATGGTGATTTGACTGGCTTCCCAAAGGGATGAGGAGATTCAGGATGTTAGCCAGCATTTGTCTTCTTTTAAAATCCCCGTTTCTGCAGACAGGATGCCAGAAGACATAGAAATAATCATGAGCAGAGAAGAACTGCAAGCTCTCTTTTCCCCTGGTACACTTTAAAACCAGCAGTTGCCTCTTACTGGCAGCTGCCCCACTGGCAGTGCATAAAAGGCAATGTGGAAACAAGGCTGGACCAAAGCACAGCGGGTTTCCCCTACCTCATTCTTCCAAGAACTGAAATCAGATTCATAGGTTGCGCAGCGCATGGTCAGGGACTTCCAACAGCAAACTTGGAGAAGTTTCCACAAACTTGACCGAAGAAGCAGCAAGAAGGAACATTAACAAAAGCATTTGGGTGAAGAGAGAGGAGAGAGAAGCCAAGGAGTATGTCTGACGTGGGAACAGACACCCAAAGAGGGTAAAGCCATTTTACAGAGCTATCATGCAGTCAGCTGGAGACTAAACTAAGAGCAATTAGGTTGTGAGAGCCCAGCAGGGAGGTCTCTTGCTTTGCACGTAAGAGGTTGCTCAGCAAAGAGATGCCCTTTTCCACTTTCCAGTGGATGTGACCCCAACTGTTGTGACGAACTCCTTGCTAATTGAATCCTGCCCCCTTAGAGCTCTACATACCATTTTCCTGTGAATCCTGATGGGTTAGGCAAGAGTGCGGCTGCTTAGAGAGCACTTCTGAGCAGACACAGGATCCCAGGAATACACAGGAATTTGTGGCCCAAAACAAAAGCACTTGGTGCTTCCAGGTAGTTTATGTGGCAATGTCTGCGCAACCAACAGTGCTCTGAGTGCCCAGCCAGAGACACAGGCATGTAAATCTAAGCCAAGGGCAGAGACATACTATGAAATCTAAGTCACAGCATTGCTTTTTCTAGAGCCTAGGCTGGATTCAGTTCAAACACAGCCTTCCCAGCCTTCAGGGAGCTCAGATCTGATTGTGCAGGTGAGTTCCTCTTCTCTTTTCATACCTAGGCAAAATTCCCTTCTATGTCTTTATCTTTACATTGCTGGGCAGCTAGGTTTATAGATCAACTCAAGAGAGTTTCTCCACTGTCCATGGCATCTAAGGGGCCAAAGATGACCAGACAGGCAGGTTAAACTCATTTTCTATCCTTCAGCCCTTGGGTTTCACTGCCCAAATCAGACACTGGTGGCCCATTCCAAGCAGCGACTGCACATTGCTGCAGCCAGGCCCGTAAGCAGCTCAGCGTAGCTCTTGGAACACCTTGCCTTCCAGCATCCAGAAGAGTGGCTGCACACCATGAAGCTCAGGGACAGGACGCCGTTGTTTGTGCCTACCTTGATCTCATGCTTGGAAACGTGAACGCAATGTGTACGATTTGATTTTTGCAAGCAGTCTCCAGTGAAATCCCTTTGGCTACATACGCCCAGCACATATGCAAGCCTTTAAAGAGCTGGATGGGTCAGCAGGCAGAGAGGAACCTGGGTTCACAGCGCCAGGGAGGGGAGCAGCACAAAGCAGCCTGGCCCCAGGTGTTTTCTGCTTCTTCAGCGACTTATTAATGTGAAATACAGGAAAAGTCCCTGGAGGAAAGACCAGAACTGGGAATGTGGCACTGTCAGGGGAGCACTGCCATCATGGGTTAGAGCCAGACTCCTCTTGGTGCTTCTCTCTCCAAGTCTTGCTCCCCTCTTGGCACCGCAGCTCTGCTTTAAAAGGTGAGGCCAGAGAGAAACTCCATCCCCAGCTGCCCTGCAGCTTGGTAGCTAAGCTGAAGGGAAAACTTGAATTGACAAGCCAAACCAAGGCGTCTCAGGCTGAGGAAAGCCATCCCCACAGTCCTCATCTTCTTTCCATCAGCAGCGCGGTGGGAGAGGGCAACCCCCATTAGACATGGGCTTCAGCTGAGGAATTGGTATTCTGGGCACTGAGCAGATGGGGTGCAGGGGCCATGGCTTATATTCTGTATTCCCATACCCCAAGTCACCCTGAAGAGGTATAAGGTGCCCATGCTGTGTGCAAGGTGAGGCAGATGCTTCACTTGGTCACTCTGATGCTTCTGCTCCTTCTCAGATACAGCCACACTGCCCCCGGCATGAGAGCTTTCCTCAGGGAAAAACACGTGACAGAGAAACACTGAGCCCTTCTTCTGTGCCCTAACTAAATACACAGATGTTATAACATGGAAAACCCGAGTACTTGAATTCTTGCCCTTTCTTTAAGGAAAGAGAAAAGAGGGGCCTTCAGAAGACAGGCTTCCACATCAATAAACAGAATAAAGATGCAAGCCCTTAAAGGAGCTCTTTCTCTAACAAAGGGCAAGTATTCAAAGCCTTGTGTTTTCCATGTTGCAACATCAAAATTTTCCTGGCAGGAAAAAAGTCCCCACAACCCAAGACAAAACACCCTCTTTGAAGGTTGCAAAATCCCAGCAATTAAAGGAGGGAAAATACTGTACACACAAATAAAAGAATGAAAGTACAAACTTAATTTCAACTTTAATTCTTTCAATGATGCTACCCAAAGTTTAAATAAAAAAAAGAAAGCGAGCCGCAAACCAGCCCTTCTGCCTGCAAGTCTGAAGTGACCTTTGATCTCCCTCTGGCCTCCTGGCTGAATTGTTCCCAAGCTTCCTGAGGAGAAAAGCAGAAAAGCAGACAGCCTGTCCTGGGATGACTAGCACCAAAAACCCTCGGCAAAAAGGGATGCATGGGAGACACGGGTGGAAAGGGCAGAGAGGGAGCCTGGGGGAAGGAGCGGTGCTTGGTGTTACTCCACGGGGGCGCACACCAGGGCTGTGCAGGTCCAGCCCAATGCAAGGGCACCCAGGGATTGAGAGGGGATTTGGGAAGAAGAGAAATAAAAAGGAAAACTGAAGCACAGGAGTATGAAGACAACTTCTAGGCAGTGAGTTTCATCTAAATGATAGCAGGGGAAGGAAAGGGAAGAGGAGGGAGTCCACAGCCTCCTTTCACCCAACACACAGGCACAATTCCTTGCTTTGCTGGTACCAGTTGGCACAGCCCTACTGACAGCTAAGGGTTTAGCCCAATTCATCAACATGCCCAAGCCATGTGCTTGTGGCCATCTCTTCCTCACCACCTTTTTCTCTCTCTGTGGTTTATGAGCCATAAGGAATTTTGAACCATTGTGAATTTTTTGCTGTATTAAGCCATTTTTGGCTTCATGCCCAGATTAGTAATTCCAGACTGGCATTTTGCAGCCAGCCACACCAAAAGAAATCCTCTGCTAATTGCTAAGTTAGCCTGCACACAGAAAGGAATGTGTGAAATTAATGATGGCAACTCAACTGGAGCAACAGCTAATCAAAGCAGATTAACCCTGGCCCCACTTAATTCTGACCTGATGTGTCTATACGGCACCTGCGTGTGAATGCATTTAACCAAGCACATCACTTTCCTGATTTCCATATGAACAGCAGGGAATAAATGAAGATAACATATGCAGAGAAAACTGGAGGCTGATCTTAAAGCCTTGTTGGGGTAGCAGCAACTGAAAAAATGGGCTAGCCACAAATTGCCTCTGCACCCCTTATTCAGGTTAAGTGCCCTGTTCCACTCTATGACACTTGTCCTCCAAACACTGCATCAACGGTCTTATAAAGCTGGTGTAAGGTCTACGATAAAGTATTTTCTTGTAGTGTTGGACTTGAACACACCAAGCACAGGTCCCACAGTCTTCTGGGAGGCAGGGAACTATCACAGACTCTTCTTTGGTAAGAAAATAGACACAAAGCCAGAGAACAAATATGTAAAAGAAGAGTGTGAACGTAGGTTTGGCTCCAAGGTCTAAAAACTGAAATAAAAGCCTACTTTCAGTAGACTTAAGTCTACTTTCAGTAAGAGATTTCAGCAAAGGAAAAAAATGCAAGTCAAACCTTTCATCACGCTGCCAGTTAGTGCTATTGAATAAATGTGGGTGGAGGTCTTCATGGAGGGAAGCCAAATGCTTTATGCAAGCTGGCTAGCACAAGGGTGTTTTTTACAACATAATGCTGGTGCAGATACCAAATGCTAGAGATGCTCTGTACAGAACTGCTCAGGCAACAGCCTGGAACAGGGTGGGCTGTGTCTTTTTTTTTTTTTTTTTTGTAATTAAGTTAGTGAATGCCAATGTATTTGGCTTTTTTTTCAATAACTATTTCTGCAAACTTAGAAACTTATGGAGCCCCTCACACTATATCCTCACTTGGTAGTCTCTAAAACTAGTTCCTACTTTGGGGGTGGGCAGCTTCTTCTCCCCAGAGAGCGCTGCACGAAACATCAGCTTGGAAAGGATTTGGCCATAAAGGACAACTGGAAAGTCTAGAATTTATCATGATGCATCTTTACCCTTCCTATCATGTTTGTCCCTAATTTTATACCATAAGTGATTCATGCAACCACGTGTAACCACAACAGCAGCTGTCCAAGTATATGGTGACCTCCGAGAATGGCCTAGATCCAAAGCCTATGACAGAAAGCTGTGGCAGAAGACACATCTGATAGTCTTTTTGCCCTGTTTCTACTGGGCAGATGGTAAAGGCTCACATGTTTTTCCAAGCAAGAATATTGCCTTTCTTCCAAAATTCTCATTGTTCAAAATCTCAAGCACTAGGAAAGAGAAGGAGAAGCTGCAGTTTCACTTCTGTGGCTGCAAGGCATCTGTGGGCACACGGGCTCTGAAAGTCAGGGGTTCCCAACATGCCATTCAAGGCCACAGCTGAATTCAGTTCAGCCGGAGTACAGCCACTAGCTCCATCTGAGCAAAAGAAAGGCTTTTTCATTAAAACAAAGGGTTAAGTTTCTGCTTGCTGGAAAACAACCTCTTTCCCCACTCCCACCCAGGTCAGGGTTGTTTTTTGGTTTTTTGACTAAACAAAAATTCCAAATATTCAGTGAAAGATGCCTTTTCTACTTCCAAATTACAAAACCCAGGCTGTTTCAACCAACACCAATGCGTACAGCAGCTGGTACTGTTATATCAGAACACGGGGCATACCAGCGAAGATGAAGGTTGCTCATTTTAGAGGACTGGCTCTGGACTAAAAAGGAAGAATGGATTTCATTTACAGTGGGATTGGATTTTTCTTTTATACAACACTGGCATTTTAAAAATAAAGGTGCACAGGAACATTACATGATGGTTAATTGAGAGCAGGTATCTCTGATGCAGATGACAACAAGAGACACATTTGGGCACTGATTTCACAAATATTCCCTCATATTAGCGATCAACTACTAACATATTTAAATGAACAAATGTTGGCAAGATTAAGTTGCTTGGGTGTTTGTTTTTTTTTTTTAATACTGAGTAAAAGCTGTTCTTTAAGGACCTTGGGGCCATTTGTACTCACTAAATTGTATCTGATAAGTCCTTAAGAGTGCAACTAAAATCTCAAGCTTCCAAACCAAGCTTACGGTCTTCACAGCAAACCCCACCACCCTCCACGTTCCACCACTCATGCCATTCCCCCAGTTTTCTGTCCCCACACACCAATGCACATGCAGAGACACCAAAGGTCTTGCGTGCCTTCATGACAAGAGGACAGAGGTAGGAACTTGCCGCAAGTGAGGTTAAATTTAGTTCAGTTGTGTTAGTGGCCACATACATGCACTTGGGTGATTAAGGCACAAAATATTTGCTTGCTTTTATGTGCTACCTAATTATTGTAGAAAGCCAAACAAAATTTATTAACATTTAACAGCAAGATTCCCCTTATGGCTGTGGTCAGTCTGCATCTTGCAGCACAAACTAAAAAGTTGCAGCTTTAGGCAATATAGGGCTTTTTCCTCACCTGCAGAATCAAGATTTTTTGGGTTTGTTTTTTTTGAGTTTGGCTGGTTTGGGGGTTTTTTTTGTTTTGGTTTGGTTTGGGTTGGGTTTTTTGTTTGGTTGTTTTTTGGGTTTTGTTTTTTTTTTTTTAAAAAAAAAAAAAAGAAAGCAATTTTTCTTCAAAGAACTGAAAGATCTGGTTACAGCAGCCTGGTACCCTACCCATATTTAAATGAAACAGGTAACTAGATATGAAAACATCACGCCTGAATGATGGGAGTTAAGCGGTGTTACAATTCTTCACTGTCAGTGGATGACAGTTTTGATTAAATGTTCTTTCTGGTTATAACCCTTATTCAGTTACCCACTCACTGTTATTTCCCAGGGGATGAGCCTAACCACAATGAAGTATCATCAGCAATAGCCACCTCGCAGTGCTATAATTCACCCTTCGTAGAAGCCTACCCCAAGTGTCTATGATGATCTATAGGTTTTCAGGCTCCTGCAAGAAACATTTCTGTGCAGAACTGGAACCAACGCAACTGGAAGCAGAAGCTTTGCTGGAGGTCAGCTGCAGACCACGCGCCACAGCTCACAGGCCAGTTTGCACTCAAATTCCTGGCAGCCCACAGCAGAGTAGGAGGGACACAAGGGCACAACGCACTGTGGGAGGCACTAAGGTCTATTTGTGCTTATGCTCAGCTAGAACAGAAAGGGGACCATGAGAGCAGCTTGCTTACCATCAAGAATTGCCCATTGCCCGTCTATTTCCGTGTGCTTCAGGTAGGAGTCTTCAATAGTTGGGTCATAGTCCGGCACAAAAATCTTCTGGAAAAACTGAATGGTGAGAGCGCTCTTCCCCACGCCACCATCTCCAACCACCACCAGCTTGTACGTGGGGAGGTTTTCACTGGGAACAGCACTTGTAGCCATGCTTCCAGTGTGCTAAACCTGCTGGAGAAAGAAATCATCTCCGATCACTCGTTAGCAATGAAAAGAGGGCAACATGCACAAGGCAACTTTCACCTGGTGCCACAGAAGTGAGGATGAAGGCAGGGCTCCAAGGCAGCATCCCAGGGGTTTTCCTTGGCTTTACCCCCTCCCTGATGCACTCTGACATCCAAAGTCCTTTTGGACAGGAGCGGCAGCACCTACCCTCCCCAACAGCTCTACTGCAACCCAGACCCATCACTCAGAAGTGCAGACAACCCCACCGCTGTGGCTTGTTTACTCCTGCCTCATCTAGAAGGATCACTAATTGCCACTAAATGCGTGTGCAAAACTTTTACCACCTGAACACCTTCCTATAGGGGCTGGGCCCATGCGTTCATGCCAAAAATCACCCCGGGTCAGCACAGCTGACAAGTTCCAGATAATTTCCAGTTGCCAGTGACCAAATCCCACCGAGAAGCCAGAGTCTTGCTACTCTTCACTGCTTAACCCGGGGTACGGCAAACATTAAATGGCGCGTTATGTCCGGGGGCCAGATCTGCCGGCAGAACCGGTGGTGATGGATGAAACCAGAGTTAAAGGCCCAGTCCTGGCTCCACTGGCAGACAAAAATGCACTTAGCTGCTTTCTTCTCCCTTGTTTTCAAGTTTGAGAAATAAAAACAAGAAGGCAGCAGGCCAGAACGACAGGTGTTTTTTGTTTTGCCTTTTTTTAAAAAAAAAAAACCCCAACCCTGCTGTGGCAGGAAGGCTGGTTTCTGTGGCTATGACACAGCCCGGAGAGCCAGGAGAGCAGCTTCCCCTGCAGCGCGGTCACACCGCTCCCCTCATCTCGGGTGAGCCGGGGAGGAACTGACTCTTCAAAGAAAGAAGAAAAAAATTCACCGGCTGGAACCGGGCAATGGCACACGTGTGAGAAAGGAGAAGAGGCAGCCATTGCTGAACGGCCCATTTCAACACTCAACAGCAGCGACCGCTTATGTAAGAAGAAGCCAGGTGCACGGTTTTGTACGTGTGCTGCAGAAGAGAGTGCCCTCCACCCGCCTGCCGCACGTGGGCAACAGTGATGCTCACTCAAATCACATGGGCAATGGGTGACCATCTCCCAAATTTGAATGGCCATTGCATTTTTGGGGACGTTTTTCAGACAGTAAAAAAGTAAAATAAAATTTAAAAAATCCATCCTAATGATAAGGCTCAAGAGAGGGCAGTTGATTTCCTTGTTATCGGTTTTCTTGATGCAAGCCATACAGCGTGGGAGCAGCTGCGGTGACACTTTCGGCAGGCACCTGCTCCCATCCATTTTGGTTTTCCCATCCGTTTTGGTTTTGCTTGTGCCCTTCTGGCTGCAGGCGCTGGCTGGGGTCAGAGCTGAGGGGGGATGAGGACTGCTCTGGACCACCTGCTCTGGGGAAGCCTCCATAACCTGTCAGCATCCCGATCCGTATCCCCACTTCCCCATGCAAGCTCTTGAAGGCTTTCCCAATAACCAGAGGGATTTTTCTTCATTAAGAAGAGGACTTTAACTTTTTCGTTCTCAGAGGCTACCGAGCAAGGCTGATGTGCTCGGTGCCACAGGCTGACCCAGGTTGTGCTTAGGAGCCGAGACTGCAGGGCTGCTGCGTGCACAGTGCAAGTTGAGCTGCCAACTAACATCATTTTATTTCAGCCTATAGTATAGAATATTTTTTTCTCAGAAATTCTTTCATTTTGATATTTTCCAAACAGAACACTTTTACTCTTCATTTCCAAAGAGGCCCAAAAGCCAACTTGGACCATTTTTCAGACAGACAAGAGCATAACACCCTGATGGTTTGATTTCATATTGAAGAAGATATCAGACTTCCAAGTTTATTTTCTAGTTTCTCTAGTCCCTTTCTCCTAAATCACTATTTCAGTTTAATCCAAATTATTGAACCATAAAGGCAATTGCATGGGGGTCCCATGTTCCTTACTGTATACTGGAGACCCTATTCAGAGAAAGGGCTTTTCACAGTCATTTCAGAGCTCTACTAATCAGCTTTCCCCCCCGCTACATACCCAGCTTCCCATGAATGCAGGCAAGTGCATGAAAGGAGACAAAATAAAACCAGTTGTGAACATTCACATTTGAGTTTAAGTTTTACTTATGGGAAAAAGATCCTCCGGCCAAAGCAGCTGTATCCGAATTTGAGCTGTAATCTAAAATATAACCCCTCAAAACATTTGTTGTCAGTAGGTGACCTGAGGCATGCCGTGAGAGCACCGTTCAAACCATAGCAATGCCCAAAGACAATATCAAGAAAATGAAACATGAGGGATTCACCCTATACTTTTTCTGTCCACAAGGTAGGCATGAGAACAAGGTTTCCTTGCTTTTTCTTGCCTCTGATCACCACACCATAATCCAACTAGTGCCAGCAGGACACAACTCTGGGAGTTACACTTCCACCTACAGTCACAGCTCAATGCCAAAAGAGAAAAACGCTCCATTTTTTAAATGAGGGAATCTCCTCTCCTCCATCCTCCCTAGCACCATGTTATGTATGATGGCAAGGTACAGCTTGCACTTGAGGGACTTCTACACACACAGGAATAACTTCCCATGTGCATAATCTGTATGTTGTGCAGGTTAAATGCCTTGACCCCTAATTAAGGTCATGTACTGCACATTTCTCCTTGAACCAAATGTATAGGAACTGTCTTAGTTTGTCCTCTAAAAAGAAAACCCCGTAAGAGGGAGAGAGAGGGTGATCACAGAGGTGAGATCGCTGAGGCTAATAAGAACTGCAAAGGCCTCTTGTCCAAGTTGAGACAAGCCAAAATTTTCAGAGCAAGAAGAAACATGATCAAGTCTGCTCATTTCTAAACTATCTTTGAGAAACTCTTGAGAACAGCAAGAATTTCCACTGCAAGCAACAGCTGCTGGATGGGGAGAAGGAGACCAACCACCAGCTGAGATCTCAACCAGTCTTATTGCAGTTCCTCACCATAATCCCAAGGAAAGGTTTCTTACCCCCATTTTAGGGAGAGTAAGCGACTTTCTCATGTTTACAAGATCACCTCATCAAAAAGCAGCACACTTGGCTGGATGGAAACCTACGAATTTCAACCAAATTTCTCATTTTTCCTTGGAAGACCAAGTTTTCTTCCCACGTAATCCCACTAGGGCCAGACGATCCTCACAGGCTCTTTAGGACAGAGACCCTGGCTAAAACCCTGCCCCCCTCCAACACATTTGATGACAATTTTTTGCTTTGCGTGTTGCCAAGATTTCACCCTGTCCTTCTTTACACGGCGGAGCGGCTCTGGCCGGGCGGTATGAAAGGCCGATTGTTACTGACATGGCGGGGGACAGGCCACGGATGTGAAAACCATACTCAGTTTGTGCATGATTTTTGACCTCATCACAAAACCACAAGCTACTGCTTGGCAGACAAGCGTTACATTTTCATTGACATTTAGTACCAGCCTCTTTAACTCGCTCCTAAGAAGCCTCGAGCTTATCTTGCATGAAACGCTCCTCAAAGTACTAGGATAATATTTAGCCCATTGTACAAACTGTGACTGTGCTCAACACGCTTATGGGTTGAATCGAGGCATTTGCTTCCCGTCGTTTCCAGAAGTTTGGTCATACTGTACATCTAAGCTACCAGACTGAGTATTATGTAGCCTGGGGAGAAAAACTGAACTGAAAAAAAAATAATTTAAAAAAAAAAAAAAAAAGTTCAGCACTGTAGGCTGGTTTGTCAAGCACAAAACCCCATATTTTAGGTGATGTTAGCATGAACAGATCAAAACTTCTATTGAGTGTCAAAAGGCAGCAAGTTTAGATGTTTCTGCAGGGCTGTTTCTACTGCTCATGGAAACACTCCTACTGAGATAGCAGCTCCCGTGCTCCCAGCATGCAGGTACGTAACGCAAACCCTCTGAAAGCCAAGTACATCAATCCCTCTACACCTCCACTTGCCCTGATAACCAAAGCAAGAAGACAGCTCATGCCTTGATGAGATTATCATCTAAACCAGCCAATAAATCAAACCTTAAAAACAACATATGTCACCTCCTGGAAAACATTAAACACTCCCAAAGGTGTGCAGAGCTTCTGTGCCGGCTGGTTATGTTGCTATGGGCAAGTGCACAAGACTTGGGCTGATTTTCATGTGTTTTTGGCAAGAGTACTGACACAGTCCTCCTCAGATGGGAGCAAGAATAAGCGTGTTTGCTATAGATCCGATTGAGAAAAATGAAGCATAGACATTTTTATCTATTGTCTGAATACAAAGCAGCATGTGGTAATACACTAATAAGCTCTGATCGTAATCATCTTACAGTTTATATAGTTGTTTATTTTGAAGGAGCCAAGAGAAGGATCCATGCCCTACACTGATGAAAGCTGTCAGGGCTCTGGTTAAGTCACTGGAAGGAGGCTGATTTACACCACCGTCTTCATAAGCACCGGCAAGATCTGTGTCCTGACAGCACAAGCCAGTAATGCTGAGACAGTCAGAAATGTGGCTACTTCTGAGGTAGGTGGCAAGGGCAAAAGAGAAACGCTGACCCAAGAGTGTCACTGAGGCTGAGCCTCCTCTGCAAAAAGGATTTCTTATGGAGGCAGAATAAACTGTGCAGAAACCCATTTACCTGTCTGGATGTGGGGATGGAGTGGAAGGGCTGAGCTATCCCCTTGGAGCAGCCAAGTAATACAGAACCACCAAAGACAGAGAAATTCAGCTTAATTTGTGCGACTGGACCCCCAAGCCCCAACGGCTCACCACAACATATAGGTAGTGTATCTAATCCCCACCCTTGTTGCAAAACTTGCCCCGAATGCAAGTGGGACAGATCTCAGCTTGTGTAAATCATTATAATTTCTGTTCATCTGAGCAGAGGTGTGGTCACATACCACAATAATAAAATTGACCCCAGATATTTGGCATTCGATGTGCGAGCACCCCTATCCTCAGTTCCAGCTCTGCTCTACTGGAGGCAGAGCTCCCAGGGCAAAGCCACTACAGCAGGTAAATGAGCTCAGAACCAAGCCCTGGATTTGCAGGGGAGGTTAGTGCAATTAAAGACACTGGCTCCCTGACAGAGAAGCCCAGCATGACAGTGATTTATGGTCTCCATGGCAACACGTGACACAAATTGCTTAATTCTGTTATGAAACCTCAAGAAAAAGCTGCAGCAGGGTCTGCGTGGGAACCACCAGCTCCCTCCTCCTCTGCTGCAGCTCTCCAAGACTGACAACTTTAGGGAGCCTGAGGCCACTATAGCAATAGGCTGAGATTTAGCATATACTTAGGTATACGTATGTATGCTGACCAACTCCATCAGCGCATGGCCAAGAGAATTTTTCTATCATCGGCTTGCTTTGGTCCACGGATAGCTCTTCACATATGCCCTGCCAAAGCTTTGTGTACCTGAAGACACCAAGCTCACCTGAGGCCGAGGAAGACTATCAGCCACCAAGGCTGCCAACTACTCCTACGGTTGCAATTAATAACTCTTCCTCTAGCCACAGCTCACTCAATTACACCCTTTTACCTGGCCACTTTGCAAGCATTAGCAGCTCCGTGCAATGCCTCCAGGGCTGAAACTCTGCAAGATCTGAACACTTCCCTCTCTGTTCCTCTTGCAGACTGCTGGCTGCAGCCACACAACCACCATGACACACCCAGAGACGCTCGCCAGGTACCAAAATAGTTCAGCCTTATGTGTTGCAGTCAATCCCTTGGACTGGGAGCTACTGAGAACCCTTGAAACATGGGACGTGCCCTTTTAGGAGGCAGCTGCCTCCCTTGAGTCATGCTGATCAGGACCGAATGAACTTCTGGAATTTGTCCCTCAAGTTGGCATGACCATGTCCCAAACCTTCGAAAGCCAAAGGACCCGTAGGTGTATGAACAACCACCGCCAACTATTATTGAATAAAGATGATTAACTCTTAGCCAGGTTTCCTCCAGTCTGTCAGATTTCCTGCCCAGTCAATGCCTCAAAAAGGACACACCAAGCCAAAGCTGGGCCACATGCAAGTCTTCAGTGGGAAGTCAGCATGGAAGAGATCCGTCACGTGGGAAACCAGAGCCTGACGCCCTTCGTAGTTCTGTCATTAAGTTGTTCAAAACCCAAGTGAAATTTCAACTCTCTGAGGTTTTCTAATAAGGAGGATCCTGCCAGGTGAGAGTGCTCTCAACTCCTATCAGCTTCCAGGAGATCTGATGGAGCCCAGCACCTGGCAAGACCTGCACAGGAAATTACAGGCATTTCCTTTTGGAGCAGTGATCAAAGCACTATCAGATTGCTACTAAGGAGGAGAAAAAAAAAAGTCATCAACCAAGTGTTGTTTAAATAAAATCCTCAACCCAGCAAAAAAGAGCTGCAATCAGTTGGGTTTTGAATTTGGGGGATGTAGCTGTAGGTCCTGGAAGCGGCCTCGTGAATTCTCCTCCAGTGCAAAAAGATGCTGTACCCTGAGGGCTGCGCTCCCTGAACTCCTCACCAGCCTCCCGTGCCAGCCAGACCTTTTCTCCTTTTCAACCCAAGATTGCATCGCCTCCCCCACCGCACAGATGCTGCTCAGATTTAGTGTAAGAGAAAGAAAACTCACCAGGGGAGTAATGAAGCACTTGAGATTCACACAAAAGGCAGCTAAAGGCAGTAGCTGCCTGATGAATACTTGGTAGTTATTTCAGGAAACATGGAATTATAGCCTGAACAAATAATAATAATAAAAAGCCACGTCACTGGAAATTGCTTAGGTGGTAGGCGGCCCCTCGTCTCTCCCTGCTGCGAATCCTTAAGTGATAAGAAGGAGCTCTTGCTGTAGCACTGAGCAGCAGCTTTCCTGTGCCCAGGCTGGCCTCAGGGTCTCACTTGTATTTACTTGGTAGCACGTGCTTGTCGGTGTCCTGATCTGTATGTAAGTGCAGCACAGCATGTGTCAATCATATTGACGAATGTCATCCGAAACAAACTCCGCTTCCCTCCCCCAACTCCTCCCCCTCCACCTCCCACAACCACTCCATTAATCTTCAGCCTGTTTCTCTTGGTGATTTAGTGCCCTTTTCAAAATACATAAGAAGATCCCTGTCACTCTGACAAGCCAACACTCAGATGCAGAAGCCAGATTTTTTTTTTTTTTTTTAAATTAAAAACAACAATTAAGTCAGATTTGGGACATCTGTAGAGTTACAGCACTGCCGCTACCAGTTTTGTAGAAGAACCCAGATATGTGACCAGAAAGCAGCTATGCAAGATCCATTCCCGTATCTCTCAGACCTCATTAAAACTGTATGGTTCCCAGTTTAGGGGTGTCCACTGGAGGTTGATCCAAGCCTTTTGCTAAGGCATGAAATGAGAACATCCCTGCACATTAGACTGGGGCCTGAGGAAGCAGATGGCTCAGCTACTTTTACTTCCATCACTTCTGTGTGTTTAAATCCACCATCCACTTTCCTCACTTATTTATTTCCAAAGCTCTCGGGACACATCGGGGGATGACAGATTCCTGTATTACTCTTGGAAATTCTTCGCTAGTGAGGCCAGGAATGCCTCTCCTATGTTATCATGGAACTGATGAAGCTGACCTAAACATACTGTAGCAAAAAATCAGATAGCCAAGATGTTCCCCTGCCCTGCCCAGCCAGAGATAACACAACAAGAACAAATTTACAGTGGAGGAAGCGGCTTCGAATTCCAATAGCTGCCCTTCCTGCTCGCACAATCCCTGGAAATGGGCAGCTTCCCTCCTACACATCCCAGTCTGCTGACACGCCAATATAAAGACCCCAAATCCACTGCCCTGGGTGGTTTTGCTGCTGTTATACTGCTCAGCCAGGTTTCCAAAGCAATAGCCCAGCGCTGCGGCAGCGCTCGATTTGAAGCCAGATGCCCTGCTGCCTGCACGTGGCCCCGCTGATGGCAATGCAGCCAGATGTGCATGGCACAGCCAGATGTGCACTGCACAGCTCTCCCAGCCTCAGCTGGCATTGCTCTGGGCAGGCAGAGTGGTCCGCATGCTGAATTCGTGCACCGTGGAGCTGTGGGGGGGATCCCGAGCAGCGCTGAAAACTGCCTAGCATAGACTTATGGCTTCACCCTGCCTTCCCCACCACAGCCCCACATCCCCCTGCCAAAACAAGGGGTGCCCAATAGTATTCTGACCACACTACCTACCCCCCGCCCAGCCCCTTGATGCTTCATTGCACTGTGGTTTTATGGACGTCATGATGGGCACAGGGCAGGCATGGCTGAGCCAACACAGAGACTTCACGGCACCTATGGATGCTTTGGAGATGGTTTATGGATAGAAAGGGTACAGGGCCATCTCATTCCAGTCACCCTCCTGCAAATCAATCAATGCATTTGGCTCCAAGTTTGTCCTCCAGTCAGGCTCAATTCCGTATTTAATGCTTTTTACATCTCCAGTGTTGCTACCGGATGTCTTTTGGGATGTAAATGGCTTTTTAAAGACTCCCTTCCCTCCTGGCAAACACACTTTGCATCTCTTCAGACAGCTGTAAAGAGCTGAAGGCTGCGAAGGTCCCTGGTAATAGCATTTCCATGCGGGGATGGGTTAATCCTATCAGGTCCATGGCTGATGCTGCCAGAGCCTTTTGGAGGAGATGGAGGAAGGTGAGAAGAGTGGGGATCTCCAGGCTGTTTCCAAAACCTGTGCTCTACTGCAAGTCTTCTCCAAAACTTGACTCATGATTATGCCCTTTCTAGGCAAAAAGACTACTGTTGTCCACGTCCTATGGAAAAACAGAGAGATTGCCTGCTCTCTCTCTGCATCCCACTGCTCCCTGGAACTACCTGTGAGCTATGGAGCAGCACAGATATTTCTGCAACACTTCTATACCCCAGGGCACAGGGCAGGCTCATAGGGCTCTCTGTCAATTTTCCCAGGCTGCTGGGTGGAGGACAGTCCTGGTTCCCTCCAGCTCATTCACAGGTACAGAAGAGCACAGAACATGCTAGTCTCTGATGCTGGAGCTTTAGTAGAACTTCACCAGTGTGGAATTCAGAAGATGAAGGAACAGCCATCTCCCAGGTTTACCCAAATAGGCGCTTTGCAGATTTTTGGTAGAATTTCATGACTCTAAATCCCAGAACCACGTGGAAGGCTATTTTCCAGGCATTTCCCAGGTCCGTGTCATTACTCTGTCACTTGGAAGACTCCAAGATCTCATCACTGGCCCAGGACCCATAACAGTCATTTTTTCCAGGCTCATCACAGTGTCTGCCAAGAGCATGTGCCTCTTATTTACATACAACATGCTGGGGAGGCGACTCCATACTTGGCAAATCCAACAGGCTTGTCTGAAACAGGAGCGTAGGCAGAGCTCAGGGCCGGGTACCGGGGTGAGGAGCAGGATGGGGGGGATGCACGGCTCCCTCCTCCGCCCCACTCATGGCGACCCGCAGCTGCGCGAGGCCACAGCGTCCCTGTGAACCCGTCTGAGGACAGGGCGCACGTACAGCACCAGCATCCCAGCCACGTGCCGAGCCAGCCCCGGCGCCTCTTCTCAGCCCTTCTCTTTGGCAAGCTGCGTGGCTGTCAGCTCCCTCCCTGCTGTCCTCCTCCTGCTCCCTGCCAGCCCGGGCAAGCCCTCCCAGTGGCAAACGCACACCTTCACGCTCAGACCAGTGGGTAACTGGCCAAACCACCCTTGAGGAACAGAGTTTACCCATGCATGACTCAAGTTCTCCCCCCATTGAGTGCATTTGCCCTGCCAGTACCGGAGAGAAGTATCCTGCAAGGATACTCCTTTGGAAAAGATGTACCGGGGTCCCAGCCAGTGCTGCTCGGTACCTGCGCTTTGCTGTTGGATGCTCAAGTTTCTTCTCAGGTGTCACAAGTGGACAATTCCGTATATCAGAGAGCAGCAGCCAAAAATCAACACATCTTTGAAAACACTCAGCTGACCCAACTTCAGACCCCTGTGGCCACCCCTCATCCCCCAATTTCAGCACAGACCTGCATCAGGATACCCTAAGCCTGTTCCTTCTATGCTCAGTCTAAACCCTCTGCCTCAACTTTTAAGTAATTCAACTTGCAGCCGTGTGGGAGGGTATATATGTACATTCATTAACACTTCCATTATGCCCTGTGGTTTGGCAGGTGGTGCTGCATTATGGATTTAAACAGTGCCAGCAAGCGAGTCTACAGCACTTCACTGGATTAGCATGCTATGGGAAATCATACCTCAAAAGTGTTTTGCGCTCTCGTGAAGCATCTCCAATGAACGAGGCAACAGCAGGGCTCCAACCACCACTACCTCTGTGCAATCACATCAGAAATTCACTCACAACTTCAGGAAAAGATAAACACCCTTAAAAACCAATTGCCATTTGGGGAAAAAAAAAGAAAAGAAAAAGCAACAGCAGAGTCTCTCCCCAGTTAAAGAAAAATGGAGAGGCACACCCTCCGCTGCCATCGCCACAAAGCATCTTTCACACACACCAAACAATAACATCTTCTGCATTTGCCCTATAAACTGGTTCTAGCGTTCACATGGGAGAAACACACCACACATGGTTATACTCATTTCAGAAGTCAGCCTTGAAGGTACTCAGCCTCCCAGTGCCCCGCGCCAAAGATGATGCCTTCTGTCTAATCATCAGGCTGGCACTAACAGATTACTAGAAACTGTGCAGTCAGATTCCCCGAGGGGATGCTGTCCCAGAGACGAGGAGATGTGCTGGGCTACACCTGACCCACCGAGGAGCTCCCTCCCCGCAGCAATGCGGACAACAAACACACAACTCGGTATTGGTGAAGGGGCGGATAAGGACCTTTGATGGGACAAGAGGATAAAACATCGATTAAACACAAATATCACCACATTTCTCGTCATTTACTGAGGCTGGACACACTCACTTTTCCTTAAATGTGAGTGGTACTACGTGCAGTTGTACCTGCTGTGGTACAGAGCGCTGGCTCCCACAGGCGCATGAGACTTCTGCTTTACCTGGGCAGTGGGAAGGGTCGTTTCACAGGTAAGACCACGCATGAACTCAACAAAGCGAAGTAACTGGACAAAGTTTCTGAGTCTAGACTCTCGAGGTCAAATCAAGAGCTGCTTTCAAAGAAGAATCCCTGGTCCTTGATTAGCTCTTCCAGAGCATCGTTTTGGTTCAATTACTCTGGTCTCCTGTGTGAACAGGTTTCCTTGCTCAGATTCTCCTGAGTTTCAATCCCCTACAGACCTTGGCTGAAAAGTATCACGGAAACGTTTAGGCTCTACCATCAGAGCCCAGGAAGATCTGTTTTTTATTTCCATCTACCACACAGCTATGAAGTACAGCTATCCTGCTGCAAAGTCACAATGGAGTCAAGACATGAAGGTCTTTTCTCAAAAACAGTGGGATGCAGCGCTGTGTTGCTCTGACCTTATGGTAGATCGCATATGCCATTCCTATGCCTGTCTAGTGCCATTATTTTTATACACCGAACAAAGAGATGCTAGCCTTAGTCTTGGCAACTCAGTTACATCTCTCATTTGCATCATATTTTAAATACTGGACTCACAGAAAGAGCAAGAAATTTGGAATTGGCCCTTCTTTGAGCTGCTGGGTTCTCCCTAAGCGACATTCACTCCATGTAGGGGTCTTTTTCATATGCTTCAGTACATTCAAGGATACTGCAAAAATAAAATTTTAACTGAAAGGCAACTGTAGATATCCCTGTTTTATCTTGACCTTGTGAGCTACAACACAACATGGGATGGTTTACCCTGATGGTGTCTTGACATGTTTCTGCATATAAAAATATCTGTATTAAAAGCACAGATAGAGACGGCATGGATTGCAGCCACTTGAAAAAAAAAAATAAATAAAGCCCCAAAGCATTAAGGGCTGGTAAGGGACAAGATTACTTTCATCCTGCCACGGCATGTTTCAATTTAACCACTGCATCTCTCAGCACTTTTGGTTCATATTCTTTTACCACACAGAGACACAAGTTTGGTATACGCCCAGCCTTAGGAAGGGGAAATGATATTTTGGGTCATCAGCTCCACGCACTGTGTCCACCCACCCCTCCACTCGACAAGGCTTTTTGAAGTGCACGGGTCTCAAATAGGAGCGAGAGCACATTAGCCTGGGGTCAGGAGGGCTTGGGGAGCCGGAAAGCTCCTGAGGTTGGAAGGTATTTTGGGAGCTTGTTGGGGCCAAGCGACTTCATCAGCAAGTCCCTCACCTCCGGCTGCCCATGAGGACACCCTGCCCAGAGCTGCCTGCCCCTCTGCCCCCACCACGGACGCTAGCAGACATTTCCTCACCTCCTTCCTCAGCTCCTCGTTCACTGCCTTGAAGGTGGCAGACCTCCACCCTACCACCTGAGTTCAGCAATCCTTCACCTCTTTGGCTTAGACGACTCCTCTTTGCCCCTTCCCACCTCTCGGCTAGACCCATCCACCTCTTTGCAAGCCTTCCCAAGTCCATGCAAACTGCCACTACTGTTATTTTTCTCTATCTTTCCCCCCCACCAAACAGGTGAAGCAATCTGACCTCCAAACCAGTGAATAGCTCCCAATGTTTTGTGCAGCAAAAGGATTTATTCTCACACTGCACAAAACCAAACAGATGCTCCAACACAGCATATGGCTGAAAACACGATTTTGCTCCTTTGCTTGAACAACCTAACATTTATTCCCATATTCTTGTGAGGCTGGTATGTAAACAACAGGGAGTGACTTGCTGTGCTCAGGAGACCTTAGAAAAAGAATTGTATTTCTCTGCCCTCCCAGATCCAGTAAGTCATCCTCCTGAGGTTCAAAGAGTTTTTGAAGCTCCTAATTTAAAAATTCAAGGAATAAAAATGGGTTGCTGAAGATCTTTACCAACACAAAAGTAGACTGAAACTGTTCTGTTATTTAATAATTCAAATCCCAGATGCTTAATTAAACAGACTTGCTACATTGCAAAAAGAATAAGAAATTATGTATCTCCTTAGAAAACTTTGTCGATTAACGTGAAAGACTTTTCACGCTCTGCAGGCGTTCAGTCCAAGTCAAACTTTTAAAGATGGACTTAACACTCCACAGGTAAATCTCACATAACAAAACACTCACAGCTCACAGGACAAGGGCGTTGCAGCGTCTTATCAGCATCTCTGTGCTGCATGGAGCCATTTTGCAGAATGCGCAGAGAAAACGATGCTCAGCAGAGCATTTTAACAGAGCTTTTCAGACCAGACCAAACCTCAAGAAAAGCAAATGGTCTGCTCAGCTCCTCATGCTTGCTATTTTGCCTGTTTGCAGATTAAATTTAAAGGCACCCACAGCACGTGGAGGAAACGGAGACGTCTCTCTCCCAGCGCTCTGCCCTTGAGCTACAAAATATTTTCTGTGGGAACTGCTGCCAGTACTCATTCAAGTCCACCTCATCGCTACGGCTCTAACCTTCAGACTTTTAATCCAGCGTTACGATCCTTCGCCAGCTACCACCAAGGTCTCTTCAGGTGGAAGCAAAACAGGGAGTGCACAGGATAGGCTCGGGCAATACCTGCCTTGTTCTCCAAGAACAGTTATGTCAGATGGAGACTTGTGGCTAGGCAGGTACCTAACAGCGAGGTCATGTGCTACGCGGAACCACGACGGCAATACTTGATGTTGCACTGTTGTTTCACAAAAACGATTTGCAACAGCTCGGGGTTTTGCCAGAGCACTAGGGCACGTCTCCGCCTCCTCTGAGGTTAGCTGGGGGCTCGTGTCCCCACCAAACGCCAGCAGCCGTGAAACCAACCTCCAGTCTGCAGCTTGGCAGCGAGCGCTCCTGAGCTGAAGGGATTCCTTCAGCGATCTCCCCCTTTGCAGTTCATGACACCCTTGATGACTATTTCTGGGATTGAGTGCTGGGTATGGAGTAACTTCTTCCCCATGAGTCCTACTTTACAGATAGATGTTCCCCACCCGGCAAGTCTTATACTTACACTGGTGGCACTAACACTTCCATGCCAAGTATTACACAAGACATCAGCTACATATTTTCTGAAGATCACAATCTCTAAATTGCCAGCTGTCTATGCAGACCACTCAAGAGCTATTTGGGTATGTTAAGTACAGATGACAGACCTGATAACAGTGTCTGTATGTGCCTGAAAGATTAAATTCCATCTGCATCCTATTACTTTTTGTCATTTCATACCTTTTTGGAGTCTTTCTGTGTCACAACAACCAACTGGTAAAGGAGCTTATATCACAGGCTTGCAAACTTGGAGAAGAAAATCCTCTAAATTCTTTTTTGGAGTGACTGGGTACCTGCAGACATGCTACAGGGGATTTTTAGGAGCCTTTTAAGTAGGAAGGCCAGTTCAAGAAAAAAATGGATGGGATTCCCACTGCAGCAATGTCCATTAACAACCTTTTAAATTGGGTTGGGTGGGTCTTTGTTCCAGCTATTGTATCAGACTCACCATTAGGCTTTCTGCTTCCAGCAATGCAAATAACAGATCCCTATTCAAAAGCTTTTCAACCCCTCTTACTATTGCAAGATGAGCAAGTATTTGTTTTCACAAACCAGAACCAGCCTTACACGGTTACAGCCTTTTCTGTTTTCCAGTGTATCCCTGAAAAATATATCAAAGGAAGCTTAAATATGCTCATTTTGATACCGATATGACCAATTCCTAAAGAAGCAAAACAAAAAGCCCAATAAGCCTGTAATGATTATTTTCTGCTCACTTTGAAAACTCTTCCTCTCAACTAACTGGGCAAAACAGAGGAGCTGCAGAGCACCTTGTTGTTACCAAATCTGCGTTTTCCAGGCACACTGCGCTGTCTGGGTTTGCTCACAGCGAGTCCGTCTCCATCCTCTGTTCTTGGCCCACCCTGCAGAGAAGCTCCAGTCCCAGTCCCTCCTCTACGTGCGACTGGAGCTGAGCCATGCTGGCAAGCAGACACTCGGAAAGCTGAATTCACTGGCACTCTCAAATAGAACAGTATTTCACTGAGGAACTTTTAAATAAAAAACCAAGCAAACAAAATGCAACAATTGCACTTCATAATTAAGTGCAAGCCAACCGAATTAGTGTCAAGACATGCCATAAGTGAAAGTATCCAAACCCTGACATCCCTGTGTCCCTAGCAGGCTCTGAAAGGAGAGCTCCGGCAGCTTGTACCGCAGCAGACCCCGACCTTACTTCTCTTTGGGACTACCGCTCTTGTAGAGGAGCAGGCAGAAGCCGAGACGTGCCCAGGCTCTGCCTGCTCCCACTCAGGGTGCGGGTACCTGCTCATGCAGTGCTGTAGGCATGGCCCGAGAGGCACAGGGACATCCCTCCCCTGGCTGTGACCGAGGTGTGACTTTCCAGTGGAGGAGCAGTAACCGCCGGGAGGGTAAGATCTCTGCTGCAGCCTGCAGCTCAGCAATCTCCAGCCCGAACCCAGGGGAGTCGACAGCACTGAGTGCTTCCAGGTTTTTCAAGAAGAGTACTTCACTGTAACCAGCACAAGGTACATGATACGGGCCCCGAGCAAGGCACAGCATGACTTACAGCTGAGTTCAGTGGGCTTTAGTTTGATCCGTAAATCCTCTAGACACTTCACAAGAGTGTTGCTCAACTCCTGCTGCCTTCAGCCTCACAAGAGGTAGACATACTTAGCATTAGCATAGCTCCCCGTGACTCATTTTTTCTCCTTTTTAAATATAGCATCCTATAAATGTGGACACATTCTAAGCAATAAAACTCATTGTTACTGTTCACCATGCAGCCAAAACAAAAAATTCCTCCTGCCGGCTTTGTGACAGCTTCTTCCCCCAAAACCAGAATGCTGGTGCGCTTCACAAGGCTGGGATGGAACGAAGGCAGCTCTCCTCCATCAGGAAGCCCAGGTGGCACAGGGACACAGCGCAGTCGCGGCAGATGTGGAGCCAGTGGCTGGGCAGAAGGCTTCATCATCAACCCAGCCACTCACATCAACTTTATTAAAAAGAGCAGAGCTGGCTCTGGGCACAGGAAGAGCAGGGATTTGCCCAGAGGAACGGAGTTTTGACAGCTGTGAAGCAGCCTGTGCCAGCACTGGTGAAGCCGGGCTCGCTGAAGAAGTGGTGGTGGCATCTCTAGCTGGGGGATGCTCCCCATTCCCCATCTTCCCCCAGACATACATCATCTTCCTCCCTCCATCACCAGGCTTTAGCTTTCCTCCTTAGAAAAGCCAAACCCCACCTTGTCTAGCCAAGGGAATGCCCCAAGCTGCCTTGGAAGCACTGAGGAGGAACCTGATGGGAAGAGCATGGACCAACGCTTGGTAGTTTTCATGGGAATTGAGATGCAGTTTCAGCACCCTCCTGCCTGTCCTGCTGCAGACTTTCTTGTGTGATCCTGTGTGCTGTGTTTAGCTTTACTGCATACTCCAGTTCCCCAGATGTACAAGTGAGATAAATAGTAGGTCCCTATCTCACAGGTATGTTGCAAAATAAATACATTTCGCATTACAACTGTTACAGGAATGCTTTAAAAATTGCACAAGTACCAAGACTAATCCATCACTGCTCAAAAAGAAACCTAAAACTGATAGCAAATGAAGGTCTTACCTACACAAACATAAAATACTAGAGTACGCAAGACTGTTTTCTTAATTTACCTGTTTCTTCTGATAACCATGTTTGCCCTGGTGACTCGAACTGTTCCAGTCACAAGTTGTTTGAATTCAGTGCACCAAACTGTGTCTGGAGAAATGTATGTTTTGCTCTGTCTACAGTGACGGCCGAGACATCAGTCACCCTCCCAGCTGTCCTAAAGACATAGCTGAAAAATACATGCTCGCGTCCATCCTGCTGTCAGGTGACTGAAGAGTAGACATTTTTATATCTTAGACCTCTCCAGTAAGATTATCCATGAGAATCTATTTTCCACAGTATTTTTCTAATTGTTTCTTTAAGCTCCTTATTTAATATCTGAAATGAGTGGAGTGGCAGAGCTGCCAAGCTCGTCCTAGAAACTGTCATTTTAAAGACATGATAAGCGAAGACTTTTCTTAAAAATTCCAGGAGTATGTGTGGCTTAAAAAGCTGATTCCTGTTTAAAATAATGACTAAGACTCTTAGGAATCTAACTCCCAAAGTCACACAGGTAGTTTTGAATATGTTACCCTTTTAGAGCAATTATGCCATCAAAGTTCCAGTCAAAAGCTGATGAGCGTTACTAATATATGCCAATGAGTGAGCCTGTAAGTGAAAGACCTTCTTGCTTTATTTATACTCCAGCAGATCAGAAAGCACACCAAGACTTATTTTCACGTATAAGAGTAACAGACCTGACCGCAGAACACGCTTAGCGAGGTTAACCCACAGCCCAGGGAGCAGGTTTATTGTCAACTGGCTGCGAGCTGATGCAGTTGTACTTGTTTTCACTGGAGGTGATGGAAACTTGCAGCAGCTATTTGGTCTTCAGTGGACTAACACCACTCACTGCATAAACCAGCGGTCTGGCCCACCGTGTTTGATCATTACAAGTCACCATTCAGATGCGAAATAGTCCCCAGGAAGTCCTCAGGGACCCTTCCTCTCTAGACCAAGAACTAGGCAGATGCAGTCAGGAGTCGGCAGTAACCAAACAGAGAGAGCAGAGATCAGCAAACCATTTGGGGGCATTTTCCCCACCTTTGGGAAAATTTAGATTTTACTCTCCATGAAATGAAGTGCCCATGTCAGGTAGGTTTAGCAAGTTAATATGGGAATGAGAACTGTTGTACATTCAAAAGAGAGGCTTTGTATGAAACTATGCGGAATGTGCAGCAACAAAGAAGGCTTAGATAGTGGAGGGCTGAGAGGGATGAAGAAAGAATAAACCATTTTTACCACACTGCATAAAGCTATACATTTGGTACAACATTCTTTCCAGAAGCAGACCTTCTGAAAGAGAAGGCAGGCAGGCATCATGTTATCTGGGAGAAGGTGAAGGCATGTCAGCACACTTTTTAAGCTGCTCTGTAGAAGTAGTAGAAGAAAGTACAAGAAAGTAGTTCCAGATTTTATTCTCAAGCCCGTCAACGGCAAACAAATTCTGAGGCAAACAAGATTTAGCCAAAAATTAATAAAACGCCTCAGCTGTAGAAACACTGAGCAATTCTGCCGGTCAATTCTGGCCAGAAGAGAAGCAGCAAGAAGGGGAATCCAATCCCAGAGTATCTCAGATACTTAGATGCCTTCTGAAGCATCTCAGCATTTGCTATATTTACGCTCCCAATACACCCCAAAAAGAAGAAACTTCTACTACCCCATTTTAGAAAGAAGAAAAGTGGGTTCAATGAGAGGCAGATTCAGAGTTATGGGTATCTATAAGAGTTGCTAACCTTCGCCTACCTTCCTTTGGGCAGTCTGTGACAGAGGAGGTACCTGGGGGAAGGTTTCCCATCTTTTCAGCTAGCTCCAGCCATTGGACCGGTCTCTCTGATGAAACCTATATGTCTGTGCAGCACTAACCACTACTTACTGAAGAACTAGTGTCTGAAGCTGTAAAATTAGCAGGAGAGTCAGTAATAAGTACTATAAGCACTGCAAACTACTTAAAAATATCATCAACCTCCCCCAACCCTGCCTCCACCTCTTCCCTCAATCATTATTTCAGGAGAGATATTTTTGTATAATTATTTCATCACCTAAGAACAGGTGGCCGGTTTGCCATATCTCTATGCAAGACTTCCATACATATTACCTCTCTGCTGACATTTTCTCACATATACATGCATTCATAGGTCAGCAATTGCTCCACTACATTTTCAAACGGAGAATAAGAGAGTCATAAATCTCAAAAAAATGAGTACGCCAAAAAATTCAGCACCTGAAGTTACAGCTGTTCATTTCTCCTCTCTGTTCACAAAGAGTCAGTCGCGGCTTATTGCAGATGTTATTGAAGTTGATGGACTTGCTCTAGATTTACACTGGATACAAACACTGAGGATGTGACCCACTGGAGCGCTGGACCTTCGTTTCCCCACGGAGAAAGACACAGCCAGTGACACTCAAGTAGAACAGGAAAGCTGTGTACTCCCCCTCACCCCCCCAAGTATCTTCTGTCAAGTCCCTCTGTAGGCAACAACAGGAGAAAGAAGCAATAACTCCACCAAGGACTGGGCTAACATTCCTCCCATCTGCCAGTCCCACGCTCATTCTGTTTTCACTTGGACCAAGTCCTCCCAACCCCTTCTGCTTTATACTTCATTAATCTTGGGTGGCTCAGACACCAAGAATAATATCGTTGATCTTTGAAAGGTCACTTTCAAGGCACATTTCCATATCTTTTAGCACCACTTCTCTTCCTCAGCCCTGTCTATAGTAATGTCTTGGAAGCCTGAAAATGAATTCTGTATTTTCCATATTGAATCTGTCCCCTCAACCCCAATCTACTCATTTATGACAGTAAAGGCTTATGCAAACACCACCACCACGCAAAAACACTTCCCTCTTCGTTCCTGTGGATTCACATTAATATTCTCAATCTCCGGAGCCTGGAGTACCCTCTGTGTCAGGGGCTGCACACTCCCATGCTGAGCTGCAATCCCTCCCGCCCCCTCCTCTGCAGGTAAGAGGGGTAAAGGGATGCGCAGTCATGGAGAAGTTACAGCGCTGAGGCAAGGGCAGCTCCCAGCGCAAGGGCACCACACCGCACCAGAGGGCCCGCGCAGGCTGCAAAGGCTGAGCCAGCCTGGAGCAAGGAGCCACCAGGAGTGACAGCATGGCTGGAGCAGTGCAAAGCAAACAAACCAGGCAAAATCAAGTTAAGACTGGTCCAGTTGAAGTCTGGAGCCTAAAACTTTCACAGGGTAGACTGATTCATCCTAATGAATTGGCTCACCCGTACCCAGCAGGTCAGCAAGGATGCCCGGCTTGGCAACTGCGGGAGGTAGGTAGAGGCTCTTGGCTTGAATCCAGCCACAAAAAATATTTCACACCCAAAGAGGAAAGATAAAAAGGAAAGGGCAGAAATGAATGAAGCCAAACAGCTTTCCTCAAGGAGCCCTCCAGAATTAAGAGCAGAACGGAGCAGAGTTTCTGCCCTGATGGTCTCAACAACAAAACACCACTGGCAGCACGTGGTGCGAGCTAAAGGGCCGCACAGGTCTCGGGCACAGGACACTGTTTCTGTCCGCAGTTAAAGAAGAGCTCTAAGGAACCACAGTACAATGTCAACAATAATGATTCATCACATTAATTTTTCCTATATTCACTTGTCCTTACGTTGCCCTCGTGCACTACTTTGCCAATGACAACACCAGCTCACGTACAGGACTCATCCTCCTCCTTCCAGTCCCCAAATGCCACATCTTCCCCAGTGCCAAAAAATGTGTGGGAAGAAGGAAAGAAGTCCTCTCTAACCACCAGGTGATACAGTTTTATTCCTCCCTTTTGTTAGCCTCAGTCCCAGTTTAAGAAAAAACCACCCAATGCAATGCATACCAAAACCTCCCTCCGTGACGAAGGCAAGCTTTGCTTCTGTAATTCTTAGTTCCTCTGCAAAAAATTTTGAGCTTGTGAAAACACCTATCAAAAACTTCAATAAATAGAAACTGCCTTTCACGTCATTTCTAATAACAGATGCTGGACTAGCTCCGACCCTGGTGCAGCTGCTCTGGTTCGGGAGTCACGCTGGTGGGGTGTTTGGCCCTCTGCAATCTGGGCTACACAGTCTATTGTATGGGCTATCTCCTGGAATGGAGGAGCAAAATCAAAGGAAGTCAAACAAATTGATGCAGAACTCTAGTATGAAGAACACTTATTCTTCTATGTGCACTATTACTTTTAAAGAGCTGCTGTCAGCTTTGTATTTTCAGACTCGAGTACGTAGAAAGAAATCCTATCTCTATTAGGCAGTCCAAAGCTACGCTACCGAGAGGTGGTTTTTTTAAAGCTATTACTTCACAATTTCCTTGCCACACCCTTGTTCTCTCTCTTATCTTCTCCTAGTTTTTCTTAAACTAGGAGACCCCGTTTTTGCAATGCCCCTAACAGATTCAGAGCAACAGACAAGTACCTTTCATAAAGAAAAAGAATTACAGCTGACCTGTGCAGTCTTAGGCCTTTGGAATATATCTCTCTTGTGCAGGAAGGGCCTGAGCCAACCGGATAATTTCATAGTGAAAATTCAGAAAGCCCATCTACACCCAGGTATGACTATAAAGTTGGTGCGCTTGTTCTTAGTACCAACTATTGTATGAACAACAGTTTCCAGAAAAGACATAAACAGAACGTTTCCAGTCAACAGCATCCCTTTAAGCCTGCCACCAAAATCCAAACTGAGATGACTTAAGGCACCTACAGTATTGGTGGCTTAGATTTTCACACTTCCATAACATTAGGCAAGTAACATAGAAAAGTGCCAGCTGACGGGTGCAGAAGGGCTGCAGTTACCTGTGCTGGGGGAGAGCCTCGCGCAGGGGTCAGGACTCCACTGTGCGCTTTGCTCTTCTAACAAAACCCCAGCCTCTACTCCGAACTGCCACGGTGTAAAGTCCCAATTTGTTGCATAGAGTCATCAGCTCGGCAGGGAGGGTTACCAGAACAGCCAAGCGCAGGATGCTGAGACTGGTCCACCCAAGGTCTAACTCTCAACTTGCTCCTCAACTTGCAGCCAGTGTGGCTTTATCCTAGTTCCGCCGTCTAGGAAGCAGGGTTTTCTAAACGCTGTTTCTAGGGCTCTTGAGCCGTTTAAAAAGAGAAAAAAAAAAAAAAAAGTTACAGGTTTTCTTTCTAATCCCCAGCAATCCCAAGCACAAGAGCTGAAAAGTCCTTGTCCTTCAGCTACGGTTCAGTTTGTTTTCTTAAAGCAGAGAAAAAGTAAAATCAGGGAAAAAAAGAACCTCCTCCTCTCCTTGCTTCTTTGTAATTAAAGATAGCATCTGTATCTTTCTTCTAAAAGTCTAGCAAATAACTCAAACACACGAATCTAGAAGCTTTCACAAAGTATTCAGTGGTCCAAGAGCAGCGTTAATGCTCTTAAGCATCAACATGAATATCAAGATAAGAAATCTTGCACTACACAAATCAGAACACGCCAGGGGTAGGAAAGTAAAAGATTAGCGCGGCTCTGAATCTGCTGGGGGGGGAACCCCAGACACAACAAAAATCCAGCGAACCCTCAACTTACAAAGATCTTTCATTGCACAGCGTAGCTCGGAGTGACCCCCCCTCCCCACCACCCACCCAGAAGACGACAGGAGACCCGCAGCGGTCCAACCGCTGCTTTACACAGTCCACGTTCAAGCGTTCAGCAGGGAAGGAACGAAACCCCCCGGGACGCCGAAAGCCCTCCGCCGCCGCACAAAGCCCCCGTACCGTCCCAAGCCCGGCGTCTGGCGCTGCTGCGAGCGGCGGCTCCGCGGCGACAGTCGGCGACAGCCCCTTCTTCCCGACACCGACCTCCGGCCAGGGAAAGCGGCGGTGCCCGGGGAGCGCTCCTCCTGGCGGGGGGGCTCATGCCAGAGCGGGGCCCCGCATTTCAGCAGGAGTTGCTGGGGGAAGAGGAAAGGGGAGAGGGGGAAGCCCCGCCGCAGTCACCGCGGGGTGGCACGGCGATCCCAGCCCTCCCGCGGGCTCTCCACGCGTGGAGCGCCGTAACTCCTCGCGGCGCTACCCCGCACCCCCTCAGCTCGCGGGGGGAGAGGCAAAAGAAGCTGCGATTTATTGTGCTTTTTTTCTTTCCTCTCCCCTGCTAAAGGCACCACCCAGCCCCGAGCCCTCCAG